>QFEU01001903.1:1343-12223 GCA_003316345.1 Tricholoma terreum
CGGCGTGGGCCTGGGCATGGGCATCCGTTCCTTGTTGCAAATGGATTACAACCCTGAAAATATACAAATTAGTTAGTATATAAAAAAGAAATGAACGAAAAAAAACTTACTTTGGGCCCAAATGACACAATCGTGTCGTTTGGTCGTTCTGCGTCGGCGCCTTTCATTACTAGTAGCAAAAAACCTGAGAAACAAGTTAGTTAGTTTATAAAAAAGGGAAAAAAAAACCTTAGAGTGGGCCCAAATGACACGATCACATCATTTGGGCCCACATTGCATCTATTCGGCTCGTTTGCAGGTGTGGGTGGTCGTGATATGGGGCTGTGAGAGGGTGTGGGAAGCGTGGGAGGTGTGGGGATGGTGGTGGTGAGGGAAGGAGAGGGGGGGGAGGTGACGGCGGTTCGTCATTAGTGGTGGTGGTGGTGGGAGGCGATGAGCTGGCAGTGATGGGTGACGCGGCCACATGTTTGTAATCACATGATGCGCCAACCCTATGTCATGCACATATACTGATCACCAGCAGTGACTCTGTAGTCTAACGGTTATATTGTGCACGCTTATTATGTGTCTCACGTGAGCTTGAGGGTTCAATTCTTGCTCCACCCATTTAATTTTTCTATTATTAAAGTAAGGCCAGTCCCAGCTCGGACTGTCCTAGGATTGTCCAGGTACTGGTCTGAGATTAGTCCAAGTAATTGTTCGGACTTTACTAGGATGAGCTCGGACTGGGAATATCAATTTGGCAGAAGTCTCAGCCAGAAAAAGTCCGAGCAAAGTCCGAGTGAGTCCGAGCAAAGTCCGAGTGTCCGAGTGGACTCTGCTCGGATTAGGGGGGGGAGAGTAAAGACCTCCAAATTACTCTCCACAAATGCAAGGGGTAGTGCTTTAAAGTCCAGTCTAGTCTAGTTTTTTTTACCTTTCATGGATTGAAATGCAGATCAGACCAGTCTACCATGCAAGAAAATGGCCAAAAGACTAGACTAAGACCACACAAAACCACAGAAAGCTGATTATAACTAGTTGTAACTGGTTTATATAAAGACTGCAGTCCACCATGGTCATGATCAGTAATGACCACATTTCCACCACATTTCTCTACCAATTGCCATCAAACTGCCCCAAAAATGAAACAAATTGGCCAAGAATTAAGTAAGATATCATCAAAACTAAACTTGATCTCTTCAAACTTGAGATCAAACTTGTTTTAATGATAAATTACACTGCCCCACCTATTTTAATTGGATCTGTTTGATCTCTGATCAGAGTCCTATCTGATGATAGAAAGTGCTAGGGCTCTGATCAGGCTCCAATTCAACAATAAATTCTTATCCAAGTTGAATTGTTGTCCAAGCAAAGTCTGAGCACTGCTGGACTTAATGAAAGTTTCACCAAGTGCCCACAAAATAGAATTTTACAGAGCAAGTCACTGTAAGGGGAACACTCAAGGAAGGTCTATGAACACTTATGAACACCCACAATCCCATCTGGTCAATGATACAAAACATTTTTGTCCCATCCATATTGATCCTTGAGCTTAACCACTTTGACAAACTTTGAGACAGTCCATCTAACCCACTGTCACATTTCCAGAATACTAGCAGCAAGGACAGGTTGTATGAGTCAGTCAGACTGAACAACACTGATTGGGATGTTATGCAATAGTTGCTTGATCATTCTGAATGAGAAAGTTGTCCAAATCTGTACAATAAGGACATGTAAAAATTCCAGATCTTGTCTTTTAGCTTATATGTATCTTTCTATGTACTCTAGAATTTTGAACCAGAGGTTTTGTGAATAAAGGCATGGAAGAAGATTATTTTTATATCATTGACTGGTTTTACATTGTAGTCAACTATTAATTTAGTATTTGATTCCCTTTGTAACACAATAAATATACTAAATTAATCCCATTGCAATCACACGAGGGGGGAAGGACCTAACTAAAACAAAAATTGACCTAAAGAAAAAAAAAGCCCTATGCGAACGCGAGGGGCGTGCCATGTTAGTGTTCCCCCACCCCCTGTCATCATGTCCCTTCATCGGATCGATCCTGTGGAGGGTGACATGGTTACTAGCACCCGCTCCACCCTGTGAGCGAATGCTCGCAGTGGTGGGGGGTGGGTGCTGGACCATCGTCACTCACCATCTGTCCACCGTGCGAGCAGGGGCTCGCAGCGGTGTCAGTGGTGTCACCCCCATCCCCCGTGGTCACTGTCGTGTCCCCCCCCGTTGTCCCTAGACAGGTTGCACCCATGGTCCACCCTACAAGCAGTTGCTCGTAGGCATGGGGGCAGGTGCTGGTTCGTCCATGGCTGTCATGGGGGTGCTGAGCTGTTCCTCCTCATGGGGCCCTGGTCCTCATTTTCGACGGGGGCTGGGGATCGGGATGCCGTCGTTGCTTGGGTGTTCGGCTCTGGTGCATTCGCAATCCACCCGATGAGCAGTTGCTCATCGGTGTGGGTTGGGTGCTGCTGGTGGCGCTGGGTCCCTTTGTCCCTGTCGTCCCTCGCATCATCATATGGCCTTGGTGCACCTGCCATCCATCCGATGAGCAGTTGCTCGTCAGCATGGGGGTGGGTGCTCCGTCGATCGTTGTAAGAGCCCATATTTATACCTGTTAGGATGACAAGGACTATTACTACTATTGGGTTGCTTAGCTAAGGACAACTCTTTTCCACTGTCACTACTACTACTAGCAATTCCACCGTTTGGTCGAGCTCTGGTAACTTGTGACTAGGAAAACCCCCAGTAAAGGATTACCACCTTTACACTTTTTTGAGCTTCCAGTAGGAAGAACTAGACAAGCAAACTAGGCAACAAAAACCCCACTCCCCTCTATACCCACGAAGCAGCTGTCATATGACAACTTCGAGAAGCATCCCCGAAATGGCTCAGGTAACGACACCCGAACAGCCACCGACGGCACCACGAACGAGAGAAGCACAAGCGCTTCCCAAATGCGGCGCAATCAAACCCGCCACGTCACGACTGGTGGATGAAGTAGGGGGAGTGTCGAGCGATTCATGCTCAACGGCACCCCCACCGAAGCGAGAGGAGACTGGATCAGGGACACAGAAACCTGACCCAGGAGCACTCACCACACCAATGGACAAAGTGAAGGTCAAGGGATCACGGATACCGAGCCCGAGACCTACTTTGAGTTGGAGCGCTCCCCCGCTTTTTAGAATAAGAACGAATGCTATGAAAGGAACGTCGGAAGCGTCTAGCAACGCGACGGCTCGCAACCAGGGTGCGCAGGCGCAAGTTACGCCGGCGGACGAAGAACCCCTGACCCACGGGGATACACTACTAGTGGAGACCCAGCCCAGCATTACGTCGCAGGAATAGTCCCCATCACAAGAATGGGAGAGCGTCGATGACGCTAACCTCACCACTGATGACGAAATGCCCGAACGCAACGCGATACAGGAGGGCACTTTGGAGACCAACATACAACTGAGTACATACGCCGCTGGTATTGGTGGCCACAGGTCACCAAGGATGTTCACGAGTTCTGTAGAACATGCGAAGCCTGCCAGCGAGTGAAGGGGTCGAACAAGCAACCAACGGGCAAATTGCACCCATTGCCTGTGCCAACCAAACCCTGGGACTCGATAGGAATGGACTTTATAGGTCCATTCCCCGAGTCCAAGGGCTTCAACTATTTATGGGTAATCATATGCAGGATGACGAGCATGGTACACCTCATCCCCGTACATACGGAGATGAAAGCATCCGAGCTATCCTGGATCTATAGACGCGAGATAGTCCGTTTACACGGACTACCGAGCTCCATCGTGAGCGATAGAGACTCCAAGTTCACATCGAAATGGTGGAGGGAATTGCATAAGACACTAGGGACCAAGCTCCTAATGTCAACGTCCTTCCACCCACAGACGGATGGGCAGACCGAATGCGCGAACCGCAGCGTAGGTCAGATATTCTGCACTGTCGTTCGACACGACCAAAAAGACTGGATCGACAGAGTTGATCTAACAGAATTCGCGATTAACGCGAGCATCTCGGGCACAACCAAGTATGCGCCATTCAAATTGAATGGAGGTTATATGCCCTCCATGATCAGAGAATTACGCGCAGACGAAATAATACCGAAAGGTATCAAGGCATTCGCAAATCAAGCACTCCAGAACCTCGCTGAGGCGCATGACGTGATCATCGAATCTTGGGTGTTTCAAGCACACAGCGCGAATAAGCGCCGACGAGAGGAACCTATGATATCGCGTGGCGATCTTGTATTCCTCTCAACAAAAAATCTAAACCTACCCAAGGGTAGGGCATCTAAACTATGCCCGAAGTACGTAGGACCATACAAGATTCTACATGCTAGGCATGAAACATCGACCTACACGCTGGAGTTACCAGCAGCACTACAGGCACGTAGATTGCATCCTACGTTCCATGTATCGCTACTGCGGCCGTACCATGCGTTGGATGATGCGATGTTCCCGAATCGAGTCCACCCAGAGCCATATGACTTCGGCGCAGTAGATAACCAAGAATGGTTCATGGAGGAGATTATTGGCCATTGATGGGTCGATGGCAATAAACTCGATTTCGAAGTGAGGTGGAGCCTAGGCAACACCACCTGGGAACCACAAGAGGCCTGCAAGCGGCTTGAAGTGCTGGACAGGTACTTGGAGCTGCATGGCGTGAAACGCCCTGCAAATCTCCCCAGGCGCGAGTAGGACGAGGATGAGAACAAACGTGACCCTAACATGTGGTTAGATGATTGTGGTAAATCGATCACGTGGATTCGGACTTGCACCGATTTTCCATCCACCACCACTCATTTTCAACGTGTCCTCACTAACGCTATGACCACCATCCACCGCTACCCACCAACACTCAACAATTGAAATGTCTCGCGACCCGTATGCAAGCAAGAACCAACCAACTACTGGAGGGACTTCGTATAACCAACGGGGTCAAAACTCGAACACCCGTTCGAGTTCCAGAAGGGGAGGAAGGGCGTCTCAGACACCAAGAATCCCCTCGGAACGACAACAGCATGGGCTACAAGCACCACAACTGCAACTTTTCAACCCTGGATTCGCCAATCAGACGAACCCCCCTACATTCGGCGGAGGATTTGGTAATCCAATGATGACCCTGTACTTAGTAGGAGGGTACCCTCAACAAAACTACCCACAGTATAGTGGGCCCATGAACCCACCAACTATGGATCAGGCTCAACTGAGGGGTTGGGGAAACGTTCAGGCGTTTGCACCACCAATGCGAATGGCATTCTCGGAACCCACATATCGTAGAGACGATGTGATGGAGATTGATGAGCCTTCTCCACCTACATGCACAACACCACGTGCACCACGCGTACGAAAGCCAAGGGGCGACAGGCCCACTAGGCTACCACTCCCAGACATAGGACCGTCTAACCAACCAGCGTCTGACGCTGGTGAGGGACGAGCGCCAACATACAAAGGAAAAGGCAAAACAAGAGCATCGGTAACAGATACACTGGAGCAGGAGAAGGAGGATAGGGGACAGCAACTCGACGAGTTGCTCAGATGTCTGGATCAAGTCGACGTTGACCCTGCCCTCGCCGACTTCATGGAAGAGGATGAGGTGGCACGAATCGTTGTCCACCAATTGCTGGACACGATTGACAACCTCCAAGAAGAGCTGGAGAAGGAGAAGAGAGCACGCCGCGACGCTGACACGCGCCTTATTCACACCGTCCATAAGAGACCAAACCCCCAGTCGCCATTAGACGACAGAGGGGAAGAACACCGACAAATTAAACGACTAAGGAGCACTGAGGACGGAAGGAACACTGTTCCTTCCACAGCAGGACCATCTATAGTCCCCGATCAACTGCAAGTGGGCGTAGGGCCAGTGGACCCCACACCCCAACCATCATCCGTCACCGACGACACACCTACCCCGGTGACTAGGGATGATGCATCACAATCGGACAAACCTCGATGGAAAATGAGGCGTGGAGAAGGCGAGACACCTACCCCCACCACATACACTCTGCCCGGGCCCGTCACCATCACACCAGAACCCCCTCGTGACCCTGCCTCAGAGACAACCCATCAGACTAAGTTCGTCAATGACGACCCTGTCAGATACGACAACGACGGGCTATGGGACGCGATAGAGGGAGAATCGAAGGCGCAGATCAAAGATAGGAAGAATCATAACTTCAAGATAATGAAGCAGAGGAAACGAGTGGATCAAAAGAGGAAGGAGGAGGACGACACACTATGGGCTTATAACGAGTCCCGACCTGGTCGTGTACCAGACGGGGTCGGAGTAGTCACCATAGGTCAGACCCTGGAACGAGACAACTCGTTCCCTGGGCTGATCTCACGGTGGTTTTATCGTTCGCCCATGACGAACACGGTATATGCTAGCAGGACAGCCGTAGCAGCCACCCGTCACGAGATGGACACTGGGAAGCCGTACCAGACATCCAACGACCGTCAACTATATGCTACCGTACCTCGAGGCTTCCCCATGAACCCACGCGAAGTGCGCAAGTTGGCGCAACTCGTCGTGGATACTCATCGGAGCGATGCGGACTGTATCGAGGGTTTTAGGCTCCACACTGAGCTAAACTGTATATCCCGGCTATCTGCACCAGGTCGGAGAGACCGAGCCATGGTCGAAATCCTTGACAATGGGCACCTACCCCATCGCTTTGACGCTCCATTCCCACCGGAACACCCGTTGTGGAACCATGAACCCATTCCGTGTGCGCAACCAGTTTGGGCATCCCGTGGTGGAGCTGGCTTGAGCATCCCTGGCCCTGATGCAGCGCTTGACCTGGAGTCATGGGCGAGGTATATCCAGTACCATGGCCACCCCGGGTGCTCGAACCCATTCGTTGGCCTTGCATTCAATTACGCCCTGCACGTTCACTACCGTAGCGTATTCGGCTACCTGCTATGTCGTGCACTCACCCCAGCCGCCACTATCGCGCGATCGGTCTTCTCTAGACACTTCGCCTGCCTCGTCGCTGTACCCCATCGATACCGTGACCTTATCCAGGAATGGAGCCGTGTCAGTGAACAGCAGCCCGACTTCCCCAGCCCAGGGACTACCATCACCCTAACTCGAATGGATTGGGACAACTCTGATGCCCACGCTATGACCATGGACGATGTCGCCCGTACCCTGATATCTAACCACGTCCCTGTATCCTGGGTCGACCATGCCTACACCTTTGGTCTCCATTACCTCAACCACAATATGGATGGGTCACGAGACAGCCACGATATGTACGAGGCAGTGGACGACTTACGTATTGTCAACTTGAGTGTGTGGGGCACTCCACCTGCTATACCCGAGTGGGACGGATGGTGTATCCCCACCTTGGAAGATACCGCGCGGATACAGCAGATCCTAATCAACAAGGAACATCGGGGCGTGTACTGCTTCGACGACAGCCCTGACTGGCTCCGTGTGGGAGAAGACCCACATATGGATCAATTGCGCACTCATCGGGCTATGGCAGACCCTCGCGTACATCGGAGCCCATCACCACCCTTAGTCGGCCCATCTAACCTGTTGGCCCTGCCTGATGACATACCCATGGCCAATCTGGGAGAGAACACAACTAGGAGCGACGAGGTGGCGTTGGGTGTCACGAGGGATCAGGGGCCGTCAACTTGAGGTGAGGGACGATGGAGCCGCCTGGATTGCAGGTACCATGTCGCCTGCTCGTTACTACACATGGACTATTCCAATCACATACATACATATTACACTATCCTTTCTCATTTTTTAACATCAGATTGCTACATCAATCTTAACAGGGGGTAATGTAAGAGCCCATATTTATACCTGTTAGGATGACAAGGACTATTACTACTATTGGGTTGCTTAGCTAAGGACAACTCTTTTCCACTGTCACTACTACTACTAGCAATTCCACCGTTTGGTCGAGCTCTGGAAACTTGTGACTAGGAAAACCCCCAGTAAAGGATTACCACCTTTACAATCGTCCTTGTCGTTCTCCCCGTTCACCCGGTCCACCCTGCGAGCAAATGCTCACAGGGGTAGGGGGTGCTGGGCCGTTGTTGTTCCACCTGTGATCCACCCCACGAGCAGTTGCTCGTGAGGCTGGGGGCAGGTGGTGCTGTTCATGCATCGTTGTCATTGTTCCCCCTCCCTGCCATCTTCCCTCGTTCCCCCTCCCTGCCATCTTCTCGCATTGTCGTTATTTTCGTTATTCCACCCGCGTCCCACCCCACAAGCAGTGGCTCGTGGGGCTGGGGTCGGGCGGTGTGTCGTTTGGTGTGGTGACTGGGCCCTGCACAGGCATTGGGGCGTCATCCCGCATTCGTCTGTTGTCTGTTGTCCCTCGTTCATGCGTCAGTGACGTGGCACAGTTGGTAGGCCTGCTGGGTACTTACCTGGCAGGTGGCCTGTTGTCCTGGTCTCCTGGCACCCCTCCCCTGTCTCCTAGCCATAAACGAGGCCCTCACATCCCGTTTTGACAGGGAGGAGGGGTCGGCATGGTCATGGTTTGGTGTATGTCGTTGTATTTCAAAATCTAGAATTTTCATGTGTTAGTTAATAAAACAAGAAACAAAGAAAACAAGAAAAACTTATCCTAGGGCCCAAACGACGTCTGTGTCGTTTGGGCCCACATTGCATCCAAAATAGCCCATTTGCAGGCACTTGGTGGCTGTGTGGGCGTGAAGCTAGTGGTGTGTGTAGCTAGTGGCGCGTGTTGACGGAGTGGGGTAGTGGGAGAGGTGCAGGAGAGGGGAGGTGGCGGCAGCGGGGTCAACGGTGGTGGTGGTGGTTGGTGGTGTGATGGTGATGAGCTGGCAGCCATGGTGACACGGCTGCCTGCTTTGTCATGGCACGTGTGCCACCACTGTGGAGTGGTAGGTGTACACATAGTCACCACTAGGGTACAATGGCTCTTTAGCCTAGCAGTTATGTTGCTGTGTTTCTGCAGCTGACTAATCAATGGCTTGCCCTCAGGTTCGATTCTCAAGTGTGCCATACATATATTTTTGATAGATTACAAATTATGTTATATAATCAGTGAGCAGCCCGGAATGGAATGGGACATTCCTGCTGCATTCCTGAGCATTCCTGGTGGGACTAGGAATGGAATAGGAATGGACTGGGAATGGACCAGGACTTATACAAGAGAATTCTATATTATTTCCACCATCTAGGATTCCCAGTCCATTCCTGCCATTCCTAGGATTCCTTAGGAATCCACCAGGAAAAGGTGGCTTAGTGTAAAGACCTCCATCTCAACATCCCCATCTGTTGTTATAATTAGATGTATTAGAGGTTCAAGGTATTATGAATGGGTAAGACTCACCCTTGTATTTGCCCTTTTCAGCTCATGTGAAGCACCCAGCCAATGATGTCTTCTTCTCTCGACTGGCAGATGCCTTCTTCACTTTTGTCACTGCTGGGACCCTTTCCCTCCTTGATCTGGCAACCTCATCCACACCCCCTGTCATGCAGAAAATCTTTGCCTTACCACAGGTGTAACATGCATATATCCCGTTCACCTGCTCATAGCAATCACACCCAAGCCAGACACATTGTAGTTTTCTGACTGCTGGGCTGGGATGGTTCTCGAGGTGTTGGGGCATGGGTCACTCTCTTTCTGTGTGTCCTCTTCTCCTCCATTGCTGCATTGGCATCACTGTCCGTGTCCATCACCTCTGTTTCATCTTCCTCGTTGTTCTCCTCCTCGGACCCACTGCTGCTCATCTCGCCCACCTGTACCTTGCAACTTCTCAATTCCAAAGGGGCAGGTGGTTGTCTAGGCAGAGGTCCCACCATTGTGATTCTTCATCTTGCCACAGGTGCTGCACCCACTGCTGTTGCCATTCTTGCCTTTCTTTCCTCCACTGCTGCTGATGTTGAGCCTGATGCCGACCTTAAACGACTGGCCACTGCCAATATTGAGGCCTTGCCTGCTGCTGCTGCCGACACCTTACCTACTGCTGCTGCCAACAACTTGCCCCCTCCCACTGCCAACACCTTATCTACTGCCACTGCCAATGACTTGCCTGCTCCCACTGCCAAGGCCTGACCTGCTGCCACTGCCAGGGGCTTGCCTGCTGCTGCTGCTGAACCCTTTCCTGCTGTATTGGGTGTAGACACTGGAGCCTGGGCCCCTGCCAACCTTGAGGTGACTGCCATTGCCACTTGTGATGAACCTGCCATTGCCACCCTCTCATCAAATGCCCACAATGCCCTCCTCTGATGGTCCACAAACTCTTCATCCCCAGTCTTCTCTGAATTTTCCCATGCCACACCAAAACCCCATAAGAATGTTTCAGCACGAAAGATCCTTTGCACATCCTCTGTGAGTATCTCCCTTTGCCAAGTAAATAGTTTTTTCTACATTGTGTGAGCATGGTCCCTAGAGCATGCCAATGCCTTACCAGTGCCTGTTTTCGTTCCTTCATCAAAGCCTTGATCCTTCTGGTGGTGAGCCCAGCTCAGATTGCATTTTCAATCCCCCTGATTTCCTCGAGCACTTGCTGTGGTGTAATGTTCATGTTCATGTTTGGCAGTGGGACAGGGATGGCAGTTGATGGATTGTTGATGTGAGTGCGAAAAGATGAAAATCAATGATCACATTATCGATCAACAGACGTCACAGGATGGAATAAATATAGACAAATACCAATGTCATAGGTACTGATTCAACAATCATATCACTGATCGATTACACACTGTGTTATCTCAATTTCCTCAGTGTTAAGTACACCCATCTGTGCACAATGAACACTTGGCAGCAAAGCCAGGTGGATGGCATTTCTGACAGCTTTGTCCAGATCACAACTGATGATGGCCAGCATTATATAGTGCCCCCTTTTATGATTCTGGCTACCCATCAGGCAATG
>QFEU01001905.1:9654-22997 GCA_003316345.1 Tricholoma terreum
GTGAACGCAGCTCCTCGGTTGTATTTAAATATCTACGAAATAGGGTGGCAGCAGAGACAATTCGTCCAGACATTCTATCAATAGATTAGGGAGGTCTATTTCAGGGTGTATGCTCTTATGTCGCTCCAAACCGCTTACGATCGTCATATTTTCAAGCTATGAGGGGATTCCAGAGCGACCGATGCTAATAGTGTAGGAAGCTTAGGAGCAACGGAACGAGGAATAACTAAGCCTCGAACGCAACATCCTAATTTCAACGACCCCTAAAATTGATCCACTCCGAGTGCGACTCCAATGACGCGAATCTCGTGATACAAGCCCAAAGCTGATAGATGATACCTTCGCCTGCCAGCCTTTCCTTCCACGCTCTGAGAGCCTTTACCATTGCCATCCTTTAATTCCTCATCCTATTCCAAATTTCACATTCTCGCCACGGTAACCCCTATACTTGCCCAATTCAGATTCCTCAACTCACCCTTAATCTCCGCTCACATGTACAACTCTACTCTACACTCGTTTACGACTCTACGGTCTGGTATGCTGATGAACACGAATCTCCGATACTTGCACCCATGGAGAAACTGGAGCGGTGCCTGCAGCATGCCAGTGTGTTCCAGTATGACCAGGGCGTGGAGACGCTCCATCCCGGGCCGCGTGTTGCCTCCGTATGGTGTTATTCTGGTGCCATGGGTAGTTTCGAGGGATGAAGTAAATGTTGGCAAAGTCCTGGGTGTGGATACAAGGACTGATGTGTAGAACGCAGGGACCGAGTTCGAGAGACTAAATGGAATAACTACAAGTGAGTAAGGAGATATAACGAAGTGTGGAATAAGAACTTACACCTCAGTGAATAGTAAGACACTGAGGTGGGATGGTAACGACGCATCACTAAAGTCGACGACGGAATAGCGGAAGACCGTAGTTAATGGATCTAAATTATGAAGAACGGAACGGGATCCTACAACATGATGACATCTCATGGTTTCCCACCGCTGGGAGGGTTTGGTGTCCCCTACACTGGTGATTCATCGGAAGAAAGGGTTATGATAAAGAAAGGTAATGGCTAACGTCATATATATGATACTTAGGAACTGTCAGCGCGTTGTCTGCAATGGAAAGCATGTCGTGATTCGTGAGATCTTGTGTAGTGAAGGTTCTTTAGAGTGGAAGGGGTACTAGGCGTTCCTTCGAGATTGGAGTGTAATGTAACAATGCGTCACGGGTCAATTCCGAGCTACGCAAGAGGAGCGGAGATGCTGGAAAAGCACGAACTCGACTTGGACTCGACGCAACCGTCACAGACTCACAGAAAGAATGCGATCACATGACCTAGACGCGTCATACGTTTACTTACCTCAAGAGTCTTGAACTCACGCTTTTTTGTTCCTCTCTCTCGAAAACCAATACTGAAAGTTGTGAGAATGAAGGTCAAAACTGCCGTTGGTATGTAGTACCTGTCATCATCACCAAACCCTTATCTCGTACATGGCAGAGATACCTGCACTACACTGCCCACCTGTCTCGAAGCGTAGATGATGACATCGGCCTATATCCCCCTATCAATTTAAACTCGAACGATACTTCGAACGACCATACGAGGGCCATCGGGCGACAGAGCCTGAGCGTCAGGCCGAGGTCTTCGAGTGGGTCTCTTGACTCTAGAGTTCCATCCAGGATCGGTTATGGCTTGTCCTTCTCCCATCGGGGTCAGATCTAACAACTTAATATGAGGTCAGTCAGGAACGTTCGAACGATGTATGCGACGTCGTGCACTAGCATACGTATTGGATATCTATCCCAGTAACGTTACTAGTCACTACTTTCCGCCATCGTAAGCATCATCCGATCTCAATTGGTTAACATATAGGCGTACGCCAGGTCCAAGTATTGATGGTGGGATGGATGGATCTGAGCGTTGAACCTGATTTGAAGAAATCACATCACATGCATGGATAAATGGTCGAGTTCAAGGCAGAGAGTCACTAGGTTTTTATGATTCGAAAGCAGATGAGTAAGAAAGCTGTCCAAAGTCCCAATTTGGTGTATTAGTGGGACGGTATGGAGTGGTGAGAGGGGGATAAAGCCTCCATCGGATGGATTACCTATCGAAGTACTTATATAGTCACGAATATGAATTGGTATGCGGAACCCTGCCAGTGTATGGACGCCCGTAAATGGATGATCCACCTCTAATCTGGTTCAGATCTCTAACCAGCGACGGTGGACAGACTCATAGCTGGTCCGGCGTTAGCAAATCATATTTGGGGCAGAGGTCCTTCCAGGAATCTGCAGAAAGCTCATTGTAGAATGCAGATCATTGCGGAAGTGCTAGATGCTCACCTGGGACAGGGTTCTGCTTCGGGATGTCGTCAAAATCCTCAATGAAAACAACGGCCATGCCACTGATGGACCATAGTACGTTAGCCTCTACGCGTAGTTCAAGAAACTGGAATACCCACAGGTCAAGATGCCAATCAATATGACTAAAGGTCAATTCAGCCCGTCTGCCATTCGGGAATTATGAGCATGACATACCAGTGCAAAAACCAAGGTCCCGCATTGTCAGTCACGAAGCGAATAGTCGCATTTGAGTCCTCAAACCCAGTATCGAATGTATCACGGCGTACAGGGTTAGCAAAGTTGTACGTAGTACTATCCGCGCTTCGCACTACCGAGAACGAGTGCTGAATGGGACTAGGGTCAGAAAATCATGACTCAACGCGATAAAAAGCACATCACGACATACGCCATGAAGGTGAAAAGGGTGCTGTTTTATTTCTAGTGAGTAAAAATTTCACAAACGACATCGGTAAGACCTCACACGACCACCCAGTACAAAGGGCACCCCAGGTATGTTAAGTTCGATAACTTTGTTCGGGGGCAGCGTGTAAAGAGTTCCAGGCGGAAGCAGATCTTGAGCTGACTGAGCTCCACTTAGGATTTGAAGAAGGACGGGCACAGTGGGTGGCAGGAATGTCGCACCATTCATTTTGAAGCCGAAGGAGTTGAAATCAAAGTCAAGGTTGATGGTCAGGCTAACGTCCGCGCCACCAACATACGGTTCCCCAGGCGCAGCGGGATCTGTTAGAGCATGCAGATCAGGCTCCTTCAATGGGCGTACATTCGGTGTTTGGGTAGTTGTCGGATCGGCGACTGGCGCTCCGGCATACCGCAGAATCGCAGAATTGCGTCCACCATCGAAGCCGGGTATACCTCGCACATCGGGATCCGCACGTATCCAGTAGTTTCCGATAGGTTGATTAGCCTCCAAAACAACCGAGTATCTCTGTGCAGCAAAGAGACGCAAGGAGTCAACAAGAAGTGGAGCGGTGTTTTCGCCATCAGCTTCGATGATGGTTAAGTTGTGACCATCTATCGAAAACCCAAAGCTAGGCTCGCAGGCCATTGCAAGTATGCGGAAGCGATACCGCACGCCAGATTTCACATTAATCACAGCGAGAGGAATTACTGGGCCATTGGGATAGCGGCCTATACCATTAATCAATGTTGCTTGCGACCTTGGGATCTCGGGCAAGGCATCACGAGCAGGGACATGGAACCTAGGAGGGCTTTAGCATCCAGCTGCTGGAGAAGATGCGGAACGAACCAATCCGCTAGTGTGATAATAGTCGACTCTGGTAACGAGAAAATTAGCGGACTGTCTGCATAATATGATTTGGAAGGACGTGCCATCATCGATGTCGTACAGTTTTTTGTGTGGATCATCATGATCGTACACGATGAAGGCACCTCGGAGACCATCACAGTACTGTGAAGCTGTGAGCGAGTGAGCGAGGAGAGACGGTCAAGGGACTTTCGTGACTCACACAAATGAGAGTGATACCAAAAAGTACCAGCTTGATCCCCCGTCTTGAAATCGTACAGGAACGAGTCGTTCGCCGCGATAGGACATTGCGTGACGAACGACACTCCATCGGCCCAGCTTGATTTTTTTTGTTGGTGTATCCCATGCCAATGCTGTGGACGCTGAGTGCGGACCTCGAAGACGATGGAGTCTGTGACGTACGATACTTGTGCTCCGCAACATTGTGGCATCCTTCAGTTTGTCAATGACATTGATCTTGAACCGATCCCCTTTGAAACCTCGAATTACAGTCCCTGGAAAGGTACCCCCCGGAAGAACGGTTCTACATCCAGTCAATGAATGGACTCGAACAGTGACTAATAAAAACGCACGATCTACTATACCCATCCGGACTAATCACCTTGTTCTCGATCACCAAGTCGCCAACGGGCCCAATTGAGGCAACGGGCCCACTCGAGGCATTCGTGAATCTCAATAGTAAGAGGGCCCAAACGAAGAGGACATGGACGGGTTTTAACATAGCGGCGGGCGGGAAAAACACGACGAAGTTTCGCAGAAATGCCTCTCGAATTAAGTACTTGACAGATGATGATCATTTCCCGATCATTCTTGACAGTTGACAGTATAAATTGGGGATGATAAGCATAGGCATACACACCGTCACTAGAATGTCCAGGACCGGAGTGCTTATATTGATGTAAGAAACATGGCCGCTTAATCACCGATGGCGCTCCTTCAACAAGTGCTTAGTGTAAGATACATAAGCATTTGACAGATGACACACTGCGGATAGAATGGAGTAACTTGAAGCTGAAGTGATGTACCCACAGGGCTCGTGTCCGGCTCTCAGTATACCGGGGTCCCCTGGCTAGCCGCCAAACCTACTAGTACGAATCTACGATGTTTACGGGTGTACACACCTCGGGCACGGTACGAAGGCGATTTAATGGTGGAGTTGTAGTAGTATTGACTTGGAAAGATGCCGAACACCCTCGTATAATAGGGTGGGTTCGAGCCTACCAACATTCGCACAACCGGCTGGAACAAATGAAATGAAACGAACTGATTATTAGGGCACTTCAGCAAAACCGATAGAAGTGGAAACGACCGACTGAAAGCAGTGCAACTTCGGACGAATAAGTTCGATTGGTCGGCTGGGGTGCTTTTCGGGATCGAATTCTGATCGAGGTAACGTACTAGACTAGTACTAGTACTACACCGTGACGTACTTCAAATGAATCTCGTCAGATAAGTATGATTATTAATAATATGATTGATGAAATGGCCAGCCACCCAAAATTTATTGAGCCTGGGGGGGGCGCCAGGCATGCACAGCGGGATCGTTGTTCATAGTAAGACTAAGAGTCAAGTCGAACCAGAATTTCATGTATGAAGATAGGTGCTTACACGGACAACGCCTCGTGCACCGCGCGTTCGAAAACCGAGAGGTGATAGACCTGCTAGCTTGAGGCCACCACCCATGGCCATCGAATGGTCTAACCTACTAGCGTCTGAAGCTGGTGGCAAACACTATATCAGTAAATTGGGCCGGCAAGGACCGCCGGGCCGGGGAATATCGGAAGTGACTATGCCCACTGACTCATCGCTTCCATGAGTTTACTCACTCCAAAGATCAAATCCTGCTTTCCGTTCCTGGCGCGGCACTGTAGTGATGTCACTAAGTCGACCGAGGAATTCATCGAAATTCTTGATACCAATCGTGACACCGCTTGCAGCAGCGTTTCTGTCAACGATATATCTATTCACGAACCCGAATATCCAGACAACCAGGCGATATGTTTTGGATATATTTTCTCATTAAGCACTGCGGTACGAACTTGAAGAGGTGTCTTCAATTGGAATTTGGTGTCAACATTTTCTTTCTCCCTTGATTTCGACATCGTACACGCCTTCCCGAAATCTCGCAGTGGAGTTCCCAAAGTCCGAGGAATGAACTAGTGCGATACTATTTCAACGTCAAACAAAGTTACCAATCTCCTCTCTACCCTAGCCGATCGCTCCCCTGCCTTCTAATGCCTTTCTATCTCCATTCCAAATATCACAACCTCGCCACGGCAGCCGCATGCCCGCCCAATCCAGATTCCTCAAACACCTTACCACCGCTCACATGTACTCACCCGCGGAGAAGCTGGAGCGGTGCCTGCAACATGTATTCCAGTAAGACCAGGGCGCAGAGACACTCCACCGGTAGACGATGCGCGTGTTTCCCCCGTATGGTGTTATTCTAGTGCGACGAGTAGCTCCGGGTGACGGGGTGAGTGTTGGCGATGTCGTGGGTGCGATACAGGGACTGGTGAGAGTGCAGATGGTAGTAGAAAGGAGATCGATCACGCGCCAATCCCCTCGAAGCCATCCAATCGTGCTTCTGCTCAGATAACGCTGACCTGGACCTGGACACAGACTTAGCGGACGAAGACAGAATCGCAACCTTACCACAAAGCTCTCACCACAAGCTTTTCACGGACTGGAAACCGCACGTTCTGGTTCACGTTCGTTCCGAGTTATAGCTTGCTTTCCACCTCACAAGGCTCCCCCTTCTCGGCGACAACAACAATGTCCTAGCGACCACCACTGGCAGGACATCCACATACACCGCGACACCCTTCCTTCCGATAGGTATAACAAAACCTCGTCTCTCCCATTCTGGTCCTGCGCTTTCACGGACGTGAGGAGTGTTCTCAGCCACATGAGTGGCAAGGCGAGGACCGATGGTATAAGACAGGAGGTGAGGCGGGTGTTGGAACGGTTTGTAGATGCGATGGAGTGCGGGAGAGAGGAAGGAAGATGAGGAGATGGTTGCGAGACTGAGACTATTGCGTCGATGAAATTTGAACTGCTCGATTCTCGATTCTCGAATGGAAGATCGAACTTATACAGCAAATTCTTTCGCAGGTGGTCATTGAGGCTTTACCATATAAATATTCCAGGCATAATTGGCGCGTCAATGGCGGGGCGGCTATCTTGCTAGTGGCCTTCTTTTACATTAGCATCGCGGTGCGCCCCAAGATCGTATGACTAGCCACCGGAATCCATGCTTCGAAATTACCTGGCCAGCCTGCCAGTGCCAGTATGTCCCATCCACCGTTTACCACTGCCCGCACTAGTTCACCACAACTCGTGACAAAGGAATCCATGTGCCTATCTTGACGGGATATCTTCCAGGTGGAAAAGCAAGAGCCTTACTTCGCATTACATGTCCCTCAATATCCTGAGTTTGGGAAGTTGCACCCGACGCAGCCAGACCCACCGCGGACCTGATAACGGACGTCGTTCAAGACTTCATCGTGTCAGAGATCGGGACGAGGACATGCGTTGCTATTCTCTACGCACCGATGTTAATCAACGGGTGCCGATAGGGCGTGTACCCCCTTTCAATCGACTGTGATACTTGCATGTACTAGTTATGAACGTAGGAACTTGTCGAGCTCTGCATCATATAGCAGTCCCAGGCCCGATGTGGAACGGCTAAATGACTCTAACAGATTGAAAGATAGGAAAGCAAGTTCAACCGATGGAAAGAAGTTGATGGTGCTTCAATTCAAGCCAAACTCTCAATTTCAATAAGAATTACAGTGGGTGAGAATGCATCCTTTGTCTACAGTTTGGCAAGTATCTAAATCTCTCTGCACAATTTAAACAAAGTCCTCCTGATGACCTACAGGCTGTTGTTTCACATTGGTCACAGCAGGTAGCTGTCCCTGACCCAGTTTTTACCATTTGGGTCCATAAGGGTCACAGCGGCAGGGGTCTGGGGGAACTCTATCTGATGCACCCAACATTCAGCTACCAGTGTGTGAGGGTTGCCGCTTCACGTCCACGAGCAATTTTGGCATCTTGCAACTTGCTACCATCACTAGCAGCATCCCCATGGCAAGCTCCAGTTGGTTCTAATCAAACTTGAATGGCTTCTGTGTTTCGTTCAATACAGGTCAAAGTTCGAGCATAGGTAAATGGGACACAATAGTACAATTAGATTTCATGTTAAACCACTCTGCACACAGGTGTCAAGTTCGGGTATTGAAGACGTTTGCCTAATTCTATGTCAAGATTCCGAGATAATTTTGTTTGTTATTAGGGACATCATGAATAAAAAGGAACTCGCTTACGTCAAAAAAGTCAATTCCCGCTGCGATAAGTTGAACCCATGCATCCTGACCCGTCCCAGTAAAATTCAGAAGAAGACTTATCCCAGTTCCCCACAACACCTCTGGACGCCCCAACTGCTTTCTCGCAACTTGGAGAGTTCCTTGCAAGTTCAACCCATTATCTTCGGCAATCTTTTTCTCGCCATCGTACACGTGGAAAGCCACGATGCTGGCCTGGGGACCCGTGGAGAAGCGTATGAGAGCCTGTCCAGCTCTTACACGGACGTTGCTGATGATTACCGGAGTAGGGATTGAGAAGTGCACCCAGCCGCTAGTGGACTCGTTGGAGGGGCGTACGAATGTGCCGGAGCCCTGGCGTGATGCGGGCCAGGAGCCATTTTCGAGAGCAACGTTGACACCATTAGTCCAGGAGGCTTGTAATCCAGGCATTTATTAGACGCGTGCTGTGATTCTGTGATACAAAGGTTGCTGTTGGGTAATGCTTCGCAGTAAGCAAGGGCCACCAAAGCGATTTGGTACTTAACCAGATATGTGAGAGCTGGTGTGGTGGTGTGGCAATGAGCTGGAGAACCGATGTCTTTTATATGTCAGTACATGTCTGTTGTAACCCACGTGTGAGCCACCAAACAAGTGGCTGCTGGGTCCTGGGAGATTTGTTAGCCAGACACCACCAGTGACTGTCATCCAGGATCCGATGATATAGTGCGGGCCGACTTGTCACCACTACGTACTTTTGCACACGGTCTTGGAGGCGGCCGGGGAAAAAACAATAATTTGACTAATGTCAATGGCGTGTAAATTGACACCACAACGACATAGATAAACAGCGAAAAACAGCCTGTAAAACGGGGATGCGGAATTCAAGTTCAGGGGGCTGAAATTGAAAGATCAGTATTCGTATTTCCGACTCAGCCCTGCTTGAGCCCTGCTTTTGAGAAAGCCCTTCGAAGCACCGGAACCGTGACGGACTGGACGCTTGAAATAATGCAGTTCCCAAGGAGATGTCATTTTGCGAATACGGATTCAATAAGTGCGTCCACAACTCTGTTCTACAAAAGGGTGAGCAATAGACTGTGACAACATCGGGCAAGAACGGTGATGTGCAAAGAAAGAAAAAAGATGTTTACCCAGCTCTATGCCTTATCAGCAATGACCAGAGTTGCTCAGGCTACGACAGCATCCTATTGGAGTGTGGTTCGCATCACAAAACACAACTCCAACTAAAAATCACACACTGAGCATACTGGCAGCAAGCGGCTCCAGTAATGAATACAGAGGATCACAACAACCCCCGTTTGCCAGCGCAAGACTCGTAGTCGCTGTGCTGACCGAGCCAAATTGGTGCGCTGGACAGTTCTCGCCGCGTACATTTCATGAACTGTACAGTGCCAAGCTGTCAGGCTACCACATTCATGCGAATAGGACGACGTAGGATACGTGTAACAAAAGTAATAGCGAACATGGACGGTCCAAGAATCGAATATCCCTACTGCGTTCGTATCGTACACCATTATTACAAACACCACAACAATTACAAGAACGAAAAATACGGTATGAGAGGTACAAATTCGACCTACAGCCACTAGGCAAACTTGCTGTCAGCGGGAGCAGGCCCAGCCGATCCATTCTGCCCTTCTGGCGACTTTTCCTGTTGTCGTTTGCTCATCTTACGCGTAACATCGGCTCCAGTACCCGTATCTCCGTTGACATGGGCATGGTCGGCATGATTTTTCTTATCAACCTGTCAAACATCTGTTAGCATACAGAGAACAAAAAGACAACAGCAACGTACGGGATACTCGTGGGCGTCATGTTTCTCCGGATAACTAGGAGGATGCAAATCCTCACCAGCCTCCTCATAGATATCATCGTCCCCTCTAGCCTCGTCCTCGTCCTCCTCTTCAACACTACTCCCCTCTTCCTCCTCCTCGTCCTCACTATTATACCCAGCAGCCCTAACAACAGCCGCGACAGGCCCACTCCTCTCCATCTGTTCACTCGCCACCAAATACCTCGCACACAACATCCTAATATCATTCCACCACTCCATCATATCCTCCCTACTCCTCGCCCTGAAGGTCCACGCATACGCGCCCCCTCCCCTCCCAAACGACTTTCTAAACGACCCAGTCTTCGTCGTCCCAAGCCCATCCTTTCTCTCCTCGATATGGAATTTATGCGAGCGCGCACCGGTAGCAGAAGGAGGACCGAGTGTACAAGCAGGTAAGAATAAGCTGAAAATGGGGTTTTGACCCGCGTGGGTGGCAGGATCGGAGGATGTGTATTCGTGGAGGAAACCGGCTGGGGTGAGGACGTAAAAGCTTTCCTTGTAGGCACGTGTGAAACGTTTTTTACGTTCGAGGATTCCGGTGTGGACTGGGAGGACGGCGGGGTCGTCCTTGGATGGATAGTGGATGTGTTCTGGGTTGCGGAGGGGCGTGTCGGGGTCGAGTAGGTGGTCTGAACGTGCGGAGAATGAGATCCATTCACGGTCTGGTGCTAGTGAAGCGATAGAGGTTGATAAAGTGCGTAGGGCATCTTGGTTGGATTGAGAAGAACGAGTTTGCCACTCGTCATAAGTCTGCCAGGCAGATTGAAGAGCACGAACGATGCCCTCTTCAAAGTGAGCCGAGTTTTGCTGCATAATGACGATAGACTTTTGGAGGAGGTTTTCTTCATGCACTTGTTTGAAAAGTTGACGTGAAACGAGGGTGTTGGCTACGTATGGGTCTGTTTTGCTAGTTACGGTCATAGGGGTGTTTTTGTAGGAAGAAATGCTGCTGGCGAGTTCGGCGATGTAGCGCGTCGAGAGTTCGCGTTCCTTTGCGACGCTAGTGGCGAGTTTGCCCGTGTCGTTTTGGACATTCTAGGGCTGACGTCAGTGCGAGCTAATCTCCGGACAGAGGGGGGGATGACGTACCTTTATATGCGCCTTGATCTCTGTTCTAACCTTCTGGAGGTGTTGTACGATGGAGCTCTCGATGGTTCGGCCCAGATTGGCATGTTGATCGGCGATGATGCGGGTCTTGTCGCGAATGCCGTAGTAGACGTCCTATTTCAGGAGATGAGCATCGAGTAGCACCAAAGCAACGGATGACGTACCTGTAGCCCGCCTTCACCAAGGAACTGATTCCCAGATCGAAACGGGACTTGGATGACACCACCCAGTCGAGTCAGCTCTTTCGCAGTGTTGTTCTCGATGTCAGCGATGCCCTGCGATATCCATGAAATGAGGACTTGAGAGTAACGGAGAAGGACATACTTCAAAGTAGGCAATAAGCTGTTTGACGATGGCTTTCCATGCGACGAATCGTTCGATGAGGATGTCGGATGGTTTGAGGTCTTGCGGGGCGATGTTTTTCTTTATGAGGGACTGGTTGCGAGAGACGGTGGAGCCTTGTTTGCTGGCTCGCGAGATGGAAGTTGCTCGTGAGAGAGATGCTGCGTCGTGGTTCATTGTGTTGTATGAACTGTATCAAAGTGTGCTGCTTATAAACCCTGCGGGCGGAGATATTGCGTGACGTCAGATGATCGCTCCTTATACGTCACCACCATTCGCGCGATCGGCGTCGTAGACGGTCCTGCCGTCACTATGTACCTTGGGGGGTAGGAAAAACCCCCCCTAATTCAACCATTTAAGAGAGGAAAAATATGAGTTTAGAGTATGAATTTCACAACAATTAACATCAAAAAGCAGATGAATTTCCACCATCCCATGTGGGGATTCATCCCTTAAATGGATGAAGAAAATGGTGGTTTTCATCTGGATAAAGGATGTATAATACACCTCTGAAGGGAGTGAATGTCATACAAAAACTTCATAAAAATCATACCCAAATTTGTAACGTTTCAAACCCCTGCAAGGTATGAATTTGAAGGTTATTATTCATTCATTAAGCATAGTAATTTCATCAAGTCATTAACCAAGACTTTTCATCTGTTAAGCAGCTAGTTTTTATATGATATCAAGGTATGAAATCTTCACAAATTTCAGATAATAAACCATCCCACATTTCATACATTTAAATAGTGTAAAATGATATATTTACAGTAGTACAGTTTTCAGGAAAGAGTAAAGAAAACCCCTGCCCTGTTGTCCCTCGTCCGGCATGACAGTCGAGGCTGCCGTGGTGCGGTGCCGCGTCCTATCATCGTGCTCGCCCCCATCCCCGTCCCTGCCCCCACCCCCATCGTCCTTGTCCTCCCCATCCCACTCCCTCCTCACTCCACGAGCAGAGGCTCATGGCAGTGGGGGTGGGCCCTGTTTTCCTCATCTCCCTGCCATCCCTCCAGCACTCACGTCCCTATTTCCCGTTCATCCCTCGTTCTGCCGTCCTCGTCCCTTGTCATCGGGTGCTGGGTCAGGTACTGGGTCGTGTCCCTCATCCCGTCGTCCCTCATCATCGGGTGCTGGGTCGCATACTGGGTCGTGTCCCTCGTTCCGTTGTCCGTTGTCCCCCATCATTGGCTGCTAGCACCCGCGATCCAGCTCGCGAGCAGAGGCTCGCGGGGCTGGGGGTGGGTGCTGGGTCGGGTACTGGGTCGTTCCCTGTTGTTAGGCTTGCAGGCTCACGGCCGTGGTGGGGGGGTGCCCGTCGTTGTTTCATCGTATGACCCTGGTGCACCCGCCATCCACCCAACGAGCAGTTGCTTGTCGGCATGGCGGTGGGTGCTCTGTTGTCCATTGTTCGTTGCAGCCGTGAGGTCCTGGAGCCGTTCCTCGTTGTGGTGGGGCCCTGGTGCTTGTTCCTCGTTGCGGTGGGACCCTGGTGCTTGTTCCTCACTGTCATCAGCACCCACCATCATCCACTTGCCCTACCCAACCTGCAAGCAGATGCCTGCAGCGATGGGAATGGGTGGTGATGTGGCACGCATATGGGGTTTTGGGCGCATCAGTGTGAGGTGCGTAAGCAGGGGTTGTTGGGTACTTACCTAACGGGTATCCCTCCCGGTCTCTCGGCGTCCCTCTGCGCCCTTCTAGCCCATGTCGACAGCTTCACATCCCGTTTGAACAGGGAGGAGGGGGTTTTGGCGGCTGTGGGTGTGCGTTGTGCGTTGTGCGTCCTTCATCATTCTCGGTTGTCACCAGTGGAGTGCAACCTAAGAATCAAGATAATATAATTAGTTAATCGATCAAAACAAAACAAAAACAAAAAAACTTATCCATGGCCCAAACGACAGTTGCCGTTGTTTGGGCCTGTGTTCCATCCAGTTGGCTTGTTTGAAGGTGATGGTGATGGAGGAGAGGGTGTGGGAACCATTGCAGCGGGTGTGCACGCAGTGGTGGTGGTGGTGGGGTGAAAGGGAGAGGGAGGGAGGTGGCCGTTGTCGAAGGGAGTGCCAGTCCGCGACGTGATGTTGATGTTCAACATTCATCATGTGATGTGTTG
>QFEU01001906.1:0-24084 GCA_003316345.1 Tricholoma terreum
TGGATTGATCCCAACTCTGTTACAAATTAAGGATAGGATCATCCTATCAACTGCAGTCCCTGCGTTCAGATGAAGGTGTCCGTACGGCCTTGCGTAATGGCACTCCCTGGGCTGTCAATGGTGTCAGTGCCTCGTTTACAGCCTGGTGAGCCGTCCTTGAGGTGTGTGTAGGGGTCTGGGTGCTAGACGAGGCCGTAGGCATCGTTTTTGGGGTGGCTGCAATGATTTTCGTCACCATTGCTGGTGGTGACGTGGCAACAGCTGGGGGCTGTTCAGGCTGCAAAGGGAGGGGCTGGGCAGTCTTCTGGGGTGCTGTGGGTCGGTTTGGCAGCGTGTGCTGCCATTTGCGAGGGGCTGGGGGCAGTTTCGGGGCTGGGGGCAGAGTGGTGGTGACGGTTGGTAACAGCGTTGACGCCGTTGATGGTGGTGTCGATGTGGCTGATGGGGGCTGTGCAGGCATCGTCAATGGTGCTGTGGCAGCGTTGACAGGGATGGGGGGGCTGGTAGCAGGTGCAGGGGTAGCTGGGGGTTCGCTGCAGGCTTGTGAGGCCATGTTGCGGGTACTGGGAGGCTCAGTAGACATCCCCGTGTCATTCAGCAGATGCAGCGGCATGTCAGTTGTTGTTTGTGTAGAAGCGTTGACAGTGGGGGTGGTGGCGGGTGGGCTGAGGGGTTCGGTAGACATCCCTGCGTCTCTCAGAGGACGCGGCGGCTCGTCGGTTGCTGTCTGCGTGGCCGTTTCATGGGTGCTGGGGGTTCTTTTGGCTTTTACCTTCTGTATTATACTGTCGAATCCTTCTTTTGCGACCCGATATCCTTCCTCTCGACCCAAGTCCATTCCTCTCTCTATCCCTTCTTCTATCCCTAGCTTCCTCCCTTGCTTCATTCCCAGCTTCTATCCTTCGTCCAATGCACGTAACCAGAGTGATTGGAGGTTCTCGCCATTGCGGGTAGAGGCCACTGATGATACTCGGCCAGGAAAACCAAACAAAACACCTAAATGCGATCATTTAGTACTACACAGGCTGGAGGAAGGTTGCGAGGTGTTAGAACGTCTATCACAGACACCGATAATGGTACGCGATGGCCGCACGAAGAGTACGAAGATGGTTACGATAGTCCAACGATGGTCGCGCGAGCCCGATATACGCTCGCGATGATCGAGCGTTGAACGCGCGAGATAATGAGGGTCAGCTATAATATTTTACACACGGCGAAGAATGGCATTGACGTCGAGGGTGTCGACGGAATTGATATGACGATGTACGATAAGGCAACGAGTTACGAATATGCACGACGAAGTTTGCGATCATTTCGCAGAACTTCGGACTAGTCGAGAGACGATCTTTGAGTTGGACTCTTAGATCTAAAGATGATGGGAGTCGAGACGAGTTTCTTGTTATTACTAGGTGAATACTACAGGATTTTTATATGTTTTAGAACAAAGAATACCAAAAGGGAATAAAGTCATGAGACCATAGATGTATATCAAAATGGATCAGAACAATAAAGAACCGCAACCAAGGATAAAACATAAGGAAAAATGAACTAAGACGAACGGAAATGTCTTATTGTCATAATTTCGGAGTGTCAAACAGAGCACATCGTGACTTCTCAAGACGCCGTCGTCCCTGCGCGAGTGCATCCAAAACAGCAGCCGCGAGTGTGATAGCGTATCACGAGAGGGAAGGATAACCATCGGAAGGATGGCCTGAAGGGGTAGGAACATATGCGAATGTACTCGAAGTCGTACAATAAGTCGCGATGTAGGTCGAGGTCGTCTGAGGTTGGTCGGGGAATGATCGGGGACGCGAAAGTGTGATCGGACGTGGTTTGGGTGACGCATAATGGTCGGAGGAGGTGCTGTCGAGTGTCCGATGTGTACTGATTCGGAGCCTAGGCTAGCAGGTGACCCTATCATTCTCCCCCTTACTGAAATCCTGACTGTCCCAGTCAGCCGAATATGTCACGTGCCGATCGCGATCACGAGACCATGTTGAAAAAAACTTTTAAGGCCCTGATCGTTTTCCTCTCTTGTCCTTCTCCCAACCTACCCACTCTCTTAACTACAAACACTCGGATATGTCTCAACTACTCGCAGAACTCGAATCCAGTATCCTCAACCATGCGAGGTCAATGCCCAAGGCTAGAAAGGCCGAGGATTCCGACTTCGGGGTCTGGGGCAAAGCTTTTTGCGAACAAATGGTACGTCTCACCACTCGGATCATCACTGGGCAATTAACGCGTGCCGAACAGAGTGAATATGATGACATGGCAGACGGTCTCAGCAAGGAACGGAGCACGGGCATTCAAGCGCTCGTCGATGAGACCTTCGCGTTGTTTGCGCCTCTCGCGCAGCCCGAATGGGTATCGTGGGGGGGTGAGCTACTCTTTTCTGACCTGAAGGACATGATTGAGAGAGAGGCACGTGAAGCGGAGGAGGCGAGGGTATGAGAGGAGGAAGAAGCGGTGGCGAAGAGAGTCCGTGAGGCTGCCAAGGCTGCAGCACAGCAGGCTGCCGCAGAATGAGCAGCCCGACTCGAATGACGATGGGTGGCCTTGGCCGAGGCGCGCAAGGCTGTCGTGGACAGATTTTGTGGCAAACAGATTTCGAAGGACGAGCTGAAATTGCGGAACGGAGAGTTGGAGGCTGAGGCGAGGGCAATCGCAAAGGTGGAGGCGGGCGAAGTGAATGACGAGGATGGCGAGGACGAGGGGGCTGTGATCCTCCCGGTCGTGCATGTGCAAAAGCGCAGGATGTCAGTGGACGAGGAAGGCGAGGAGGGCGAGGTCGAGGTTGAGGTCCTCGACGTGAAACGGACAAAGTTCGCAGACAGCGGGCTTCTTGATTTTGAGGGCCCGGTCAGTGATCGTTGTCTTTCTTCGACGCCACGCTAACCGATATCGCAGTGCGACCGATGTGCAAGGATCAGGTCGAGACCGACCTGCGTAGTGAAGGAGGGGTCGCTGAAGTGTACAAAGTGCATCCAGGCGGTCCAGGGATGTTATTGGCAGGGGGTGTCGAGGAAGGGACTTCGGAAGGGCGACCTGGCGAGAGGGAAACAGGCAAAACAGGCCACTCACCCGTCCCAAGGTGCGTTACACGATCGGTGACTGCTATAAGAATAACTAACCAATTGGCCTATCATAGGACTGAAAGCGTGCGTCATTGAGGACACCGTTGAGCCCAAGGCCGGACCATCACAGTCACCTGAGAGGCCGAAGAGGGACACGAAGGGAAAGGGACGCGCGGTTGAGGTTCCTGGAGCGCGTGAGGTTGAGGCAACGGACAACGAGTGGGCAACCCGCTTTCGCATCCTCTCAGAGATGCGGCTGAGGAAACGGGTGCAGTACGAGGTTCTGGTGGACGAGTTGGACGCGCTGGATAAGAAGTTGGCAGAATACGAGGTGTAAGGGGGAAGGTTTTCTTTTGTATATGTTTTGTCTGTATATCTTTTTGTTTATGAAACAACTCTGTCCGAGCTATCCGAATTGCGAGATAAGTAAAAACATAACAAAATAAAGAAAACAAAAGAAATAAAACGAAAAGGGAAAGGCTCAGTATATCATCATGGCCGAAAACCCTTTCGAGTTGCGCGACCATGCGAGATGCGATATTGCGACTTGTAGAGTACACTAAAAATATGCGAAAGTGAACACAAGTAAATCGGAAATGAAGTTCAAATACTAAAAATCGGAATCGGGCTCTACGACGTCTTCGTAATGGTCGGCGTCGACGTTGATCGTAGTACGAAGCTCGTCGAGACGTTGATCGGGGATGTCAAGAAAGTTCAGGGGAAGGGGAATCGATTTTCGTGCAAGGTAGGGCAAGAGTCGAAAGGTGGCAATAGGACGATGGAAGACTGTTCCGTCGAGTTTGCAGATGATGTATGCACCTCCGAAGTTTCGTTCGATCACGACGAGAGGTCCGAGATAACGAGGTCGCATCTTGCGATTGAGGGACTTCTCAATCTTCGTGTTTCATAGGAGGACTAAATTGCCTCGCTCGAAATTGTAGTCTCTGATCGTGCGTCAATGAACTAGTTTGAAGCACTTTGCAGCTTCAAGACGAGCCAAATAAACTTTTGAGTACAACATTTCGAGGTCGTGCGATCGTTTCTGCAATGCGATTGCTCATCGGGCGATAAAGTCAGGGGAGGATAGAATGGAATCGGGTGGAGGTTGAAGATAGGTCACTTCGGAAATGTCGAGAGGTATTAGGGGATGTGAACCGGTGACTGTGAAGTACAGCAAACAGCCCATGCGTTTGTGGACTGTGACATGTTTGGCCCAAAATACTGTATGAACGCTGATGGACCACTTTGCTTGTTCTCCATCGATGGCTTTGAAGAGAGACTGTCGGACATCGAAGTGGGCTCGCTCAATGAGGCCATTGGCGCGCGAGTTGTACCCACTAATCCGAATATGTCGAATATTGTAGCGCTTTGCGAGGTACTCCATCGCAGCTGAGAACACTGTGCCGTTGTCGGTTACGATCTCGGATAGGGAGCCCCAATGGCAGATGATGTCTTCGAAGATCCAATCGCCTAAAGTGGTCGCGGATTCAGTGTGAAGCTTTCGAAATTCGGGGTAGTATGTCAGCGAGCATCGACCTTGTATGATGTAGTGGAATCCGCCCAATGGAGGCATGTGCATCGTATCGATGTAGACTTTGGCGAATAATGGAGCAGGCGTGGCAACTGTTGGAGGAATAAGGACCTTGCGCGTCTGTTGAATCTGGCAGTATTGGCATGTACAAATAAACCAGGCGATATCAGCCTTCATGTTCAGCCACCAAAATTGGAGCACGACGTGGGACTTCGTGGCGAACACCATCTTGTGCCCGATGTCGTCGTGGGCTGTGCGAATGATCTCGAGACGAGATTCCGGATTGGCTACGATCTTGTGTGCGCCATGGGAATCCTTGCGCCATAATCGTCCTGAATTGACGAAGAACTCCATACAATATCTCATGAACAACGTGTACTCGGAATCGGTGAGATCGGAAGGGCGCGCCAGGTCATCGAGCCATTTGCGTACTCGAAGTAGCTTTGCGTCGTCGCTCTTTGCGGTGTCAGATCGAGGAACGTCATCATAGGAGACATCCTCCCCCTTACTGAGATCTGAAGAGAGGGCGAATGTCGGATGTGATTCGGCAGAGAGGAGGGAGCGCATCAATATCGGGTTGATCTGGTGCATAAAACCGTGTAATCTGTCTACCCAGTCTCCAAAGTCTTCTTCGTCATCTAAAACTGAATCTTCGTCCTGGGGTGGTCAGCACAAAAGGCCATCGGGCCCATGGTGAGTACTGGCTACATGAACGAGGGTGAAGTGGAAGGTACCGGAAAATTGGAAGGACGATGTGATCCAGTGGGTGTCAGAATGTCTCTGCAGTGGCATGGAAAATGAAACTTTGCAATTCAGATTTGTTTTCAAACACATATTCGTGGCTGATGGCAATTTCAAAGCTGATCATGTCCAGCAGAAAAACTCAGAAACTGATATATGGCTATGGGATGGAGGTGGGATGGCCCCAAATCAGGCTGAATATCATCGTTTTCTCCAAGCCGCCATAGAACAATTAACTGTAGGTACCTTTCCTGATGGCAGCCATTGCCATTCCCGCTGCCTTGCCCGATGCCGATCTGATGTCTATCGGCACTTTCAGAAGGCCCCTTGCGAAAATAAATTCCTAGCCATCGTGAATGCTTTTCTGGCATCAAAGGCCTGTGATAGGACTGGATGCACAGCCATTGCATGTGCACGGCATGGATGTTATGTTCCCAATGCATTGGTAGACCTGTTTCATGGAGAACAGCAGAAGAATATTGACTTTGCTTTTCTTCAAGCACTGAAGATCACTAGAGTTGACCCTCAACAGGGAGTCATGCTCATCTACGACATTGTCTGCCAGTACATTATCTACCTTCGGGAACGTATTGGTGCCCATCTTCCGGCCGGCTTGACGATCGACCAGGCAATTGGGCTTTTACATGTTCATGGCCACAAAGATGAATGCTTTTTTCGATATGCTCCATCTTTCATCCCAGGGTCCAGCATCGTAGCAGGAGAAATACTTGAGTCTCTGTGGGCATCACTGAATTCCATCTCCCCGACAGTCAGAACAGCAACCTTGCCACATCGGGCAGAAATGCTTGATGATCATGCTACAGATTCAAATCACAAGAAAATGCTCGGCATGACAGTCACACTTTGCTCAAAAGCTCGGGAAGCACTTGAGAACTCCACACAACTTGGCCTATACCACACTGAACTAACGGCAGCATTCGGCCAACAACCAATCAAACGATGGGAGGATGAGGTCATCTCAGCAGAGACCCGAAGACTTACAGATATCAAGGTAATGGACATGTATGCCACTCAAATATCAGAAGCGGCAGCAGCAGCGGGATCGGGATCAGGCATGGCATCCTCTTCAGCAACGGCACCAGTTCAATCCGCAGTTGAGGAGTGGATTGATTTCACTATTCTTTGTCAACAAATGCAGTGAGTTCCACTGCCTACCCCAGATGACAACCAATCATTTATCGGCAACAGGATTGAATTGCGAGACAAAGTCCATCGACTGGGTAAATCACCTCACATGTCCAAGACGCAAGCTGTTGAACGGGAAAGAGAAGCTCTGACATCCCACATGGTAACCTTAACCCAGTTACAAAACGCTGCTGACATAGCCGATCATAACATTACTTCGTCGTGGATCAACCATGAGAACAAAGGTGAATTTGATGCCCTGGGTGACCTTGACGATGACATGGCATCGGCATGAGCAGCGGCACCAGCAGCGGCACCAGCAGCTGGCCCGTCAAACCTTCCTGCAGCATCTACTATTTCGGTGGAGGAGCAACAAGTATACCTCCCTCATCATGGCCCCCTGGCCGAGGTAGAGATAAAGCTCCGGAAGTCCCAGGCAAGCCGACTTCTGCACCAGCTGCGGGAGCTCATTGCTGAAAAATCATCTCAATATTCACACATCATACGAGCGGCGCTGCGGAAGGGAGTTCGCACCCAGTCACGAGCTGTTGTGCACGAGTTGGTTAACAAAATTAGCTTGCACGCTCAGATGTATAACCATTGCTGTAGCCGATTGCTGGCCCTGGATTGTGATGCTGACACATTGAGTATGTTTCAGTGGTTAACCAAGGATGACCTCAATGCCAGCACAGCTATTTTGAATCCAAACGTAGCTGGCTCCACCTCTGTTCGTCTTTCCTGGATTTGGCATAATTCCTTTCGTACTGGTGTCTTAGCCAACAGTGGCGTCGGTGCCGATGCTGAGAGCGGGGCCGTGGCTGTGGCCAATGCCAATGCCGACGTCAGTCGGTTCTGGGAATGTAAATTTTTTGGGTGGTCATCTGTATTCATTGTGCTCATATTTTTCATAGTCAGATGCATACATTGGCTTCGTTCACGGGCTCAGAGAAATCAGTGGAGAGAGGAGTGTCTACTCATCACATATGAGATGCAGTGGACTGTGCGGTATTTCATCCATCACAGCCAACGGTGGCAGTCAGCCTCAGAGTCCAACAATACCCTTCCTGGTCCACTTGCTTATGCAAATCGTTTCCACGTCGTTACCAATCACAAGGCCTTGAAGTTCTTTCAAACGCAGCGTCGTTTATCTGCAAGACAATCGCGATGGATGGAATATCTATCACGGTTCGATTTTGACATACAGTATGTCAAAGGTAACTTAAACAAGGTGGCGGATGCCTTGTCTCGGTACTATCAATTTGACAGTTGGGATGACGTCCCTCTGGTCCAACACTACGTCTTTGCGGATGTACGTCTGGATCTGATGCACGAGGACCTTCCTTGGGATCGTCATCTCAAAATCAAGAATAGAGTGATTGAGACTCGCTCGGCCAAGTTGCAAGCGAGGCGCATTGAAGAACACCTTAAGGCCCTTCAAGAATGTATCGAGGAGCACGAGGAAGAAGCAGCAGCCTTAGCAGAAGCACCAAAGACACTGGAACGGAACGCCCCTGTGTCACAAGGAAGAGGAGAGGACCCCACGATCTATGAATATATGGTCTCAGGTAGAAACCTGAGTCTCCACATGTCGGAGCACGATCCAATGGATGAAGATATTCTGGCGGGGTACAGCTCTGATAAGCTGTTTAGTAAAATCCTCGAGAAGCCAGATGACCATCCGGGCTTCAAGGTGATAGAAGGTTTTGTGTGGATGAAGAACAGAGGTGGAGAGGATGTACTTTGCATGCCTTCGGCTCCATCCAAAGAGACAACTCTACACAATCGTATTATCGACCAGGCCCACTTGATTGTGGGTAGTGTTTCAAGGTTCAGTCCATAGGACCGTAGACCGAACCGGACCGAACCGCGGTCCATGCATCAGTCTGGTCCATTTTTCTGAAAAAGTGAGTAACCGAAACCGCGGTTCAGTTAACAGTTAACTTGTTTTGAAAACATTTGAAAACCGTTATAAAACCGGTTGTAACCAGTTGTAACCAGTCTTTTTACACTTAGTTCATATACCTTATAATGTACATATTATATATAATAAACTAACGATGAAGGGGGAAGCCACACAAATTGGTGGGGCTTATATACGTTGCAGTAGTTGTACATATTTGTTCACAGTAAACGAACACATGATACGTGTTGTTTGCATCACGCGTTGATGTGTTTGCTTGCATCACGGCGTTTGTTTACAAAACCACCACCTCTGCCTGCACCCACCACCAACGACACGCACACCACCACCCAAACAAACCAACGCAAGGCAGGGGCCCGAACAACGCTACTGTAGTCGTCATTTGGGCCCCAGTGTAAGTCTTTCATATAATCATATTATTAGTTGAGTTATTTCTTTTACTAACTAAATGTTTTTCTTTTAGGTTCTTGCATGTTGACTACGACATCGCCCACCCACCGAACGATATGCCCCTGCGCTGCTGCTGCAAGCCTCTGCTCGCAGGGTGGCAATGGGTACTGTTGCGGCAACGGCTGCCACTGCCATGAACCGCCGCTGCTGCCACGTCACAGCACCACCACCCTGCCTGTGAGCCACTGCTTGTAGGGGGATATGGAGGTGCTGACGACAATGAACGACACGGATGACGACTAGCAGGAAATGACAACAGCGGGGAACGGGGGACAGGGGACGGCAGGGCACAACAAATGGTGCGGATGACGAACGGCAGGGAACCACGAACAGGGGGAACCAAGCCAATGAACGACAGACGACAAACGGTAAGGATGACGAATGGCGGGGAACAACAAACAGTGGGGAGGACAAATGGCAGGGAACGACGAACGGGGGGAACCAGGCCAACGAACGACAGACGACAAACGGCAAGGATGACGAATGGCGGGGAACGACAAACAGCGGGGAGGACGAACGGTGGGACGTCGAACGAACGGCAGGACAACAAACGAACGGCAGCAGGACCCCACCCTCGCTACAAACACGAGACGGTGGGGCTGTTCTTTTTTCTTTTTCTTTATTGTTCTCTTTTTTTCATTCTCTAAGTTGCTACACTGCACCGCTGCGAGCAACTGCTCGCAGGGTGTTTATGTCTTTATTTTATTCCACATACATAAGTAAATTTAGTTAGTGTGAAAAAACGGGGGGAAAACCAGTCAAAACCGGTTTTTTGGACCGTAACCGAACCGATTAGGACCGGTCCCATCGGTCCGGTTATGGTCTATGCCACCTAGGGCTGCGGACTGGACCGGTTACGGTTACGGTTAACCCACTTTGGGGTCAAAAAACCAGACCGGACCAAACCTTAAAACACTAATTGTGGGACACTTTGGGCCGACAAAGATGTCAGAGTACGTTCGTCAATGGTACTGGTGGCCCCGTATCCAGTATGAGATTGACAAGTTTTGTAATTCGTGCGAGGCCTGCCTTCGCTCGAAAGGGGAGTATCGACCGCCACAAGGAAAGTTGCATTCCTTGCCTACCCCAATACGGCCCTGGGAGTCGATCGGTATGGACTTTATCGGACCTTTCCCAAAGTCCGAGGGTTTCGACTACCTATGGGTGATTATCTGCCGCTTATCCTCCATGGTACACTTGGTACCAGTGAATACCACGACCACGGCTACGGAGTTATCCTCTGTTTTTGTCAAGGAAGTAGTCCATTTGCATGGTCTACCTGGATCAATCGTATCCGATCAAGACTCTAAATTCACGTCCAGGTGGTGGCGTGAGGTCCATCGGATCCTGGATATCAAGTTGTTGATGTCCACTTCCTTCCATCCCCAGACCGATAGAATCACGGAGAGAGCAAACCGCTCGATCGCCCAAATCCTTCGGTCGTTCGTCAATGCCAGCCAAAAGGATTGGGTAAGGTTTTTGGCTCTGGTGGAGTTCGCGATCAACTCCACCATCAACAGGGCAACGGGGATGGCCCCGTTTGAAGTAAACTACGGTTTCATGCCTCGCATGATGAGGGAGCTCCCCATTCCAGAGCGGATTCCGCCTGGGGTTCGTACGTTCGCGATGGACGCGCTCCATAATATGGCGATAGCTCATGACAGCATCATAGCGGAGAGGGTGTTCCAAAGACATTACACGAACAAACATCGTCATAAGGAGCCAGAGATTATGCCAGGGGAACTGGTATATCTATCCACGAAGAATCTGAAGATGCCGAAGGGGCGAGCCAGCAAGCTCCTGCCCAAATTCGTAGGACCTTACAAGGTCCTACGATCCCTTTCAGAGACGTCGAACTATGAGCTGGAATTGCCCAAGGAACTCGCTTGGAGGCGAATACACAATCGTTTCCATGTGAGCCTGTTGAGGCCGCACCATGCCAATGACGATGTGCTGTTCCCGAACAGGCGTTACCCAGACCCTTAGGACTTCGGTACTCCAGAGGACACCGAATGGTACATAGAAGAAGTCACGGGCCATCGATGGAAGGGTCATGCATCGGAACTTCAAGTAAAATGGAGTCTTGGTGAGTCCACTTGGGAGCCGTTGTCCGTGTGCAACGAGCTTGCCGCTCTGGATGCCTACTTGGCCCTGGTGGGTGCCAAGGACTGGGATGAATTGCCTAGGCGAGCCACTGCTCGCTCTAGGAATGATACAAGGTGAAAGGCGTTGGTCATGAGGGCTGGACCACATCACGTGGCCAGAAATTGTTTCTCCGACACAAGACGGACTCTGAAACGAAATAATTTTTTTCCTACTCTTACATCCACGCTACCCCGAGATATATGGGGAGCATGTACTCCGACGACGACCAGATGGATCTTTCACTGCCACTTCCTTCCAGTTTTCTGGGGACCGAGGAGACTCGGCCTCGAAAGGGGGGGGAGAGAAGAGAGGATAGAAGGAGACTCAAGCTGCAAGGTTCGAGGAGGGAAGATCGAAGGGGACTAAGAATGCGCTCGCCATCACCTGGCGAGCGAGGGGAGAGGGCCCGTCAAGAAAGAAGAGATGTTAGGGAGAAACAGGCATGGAGGAACGACTCCCACTTGGGGATCGTGGTTCACCGAGGAGGATGTGAAGTGTGCAAGCAATATGCCCTTCACATTTCCAGCATGAGTTTGAGATGGACCGAGAATACCTCGACGCGAAGGAACGCCGAGACGGGGACTTAAATGCGGAAGCTCGTACTGCCGCGAATAGGGCATATGATAGTTACGAAGATGAGATATCGGATCTCAAGGCCTGGATTGCCAGTCTTGAGGATAAGTTAGACAGGGCACGGAAAGACCGTCCTTTCAAGCGCCCCCACGCGTGAGAGGATTCCCCTGTACCAGATTCCAAAAATCGAGCGCCTATGTATGCTCATGCAGCTGCACAGCCTGCACCCCCTCCAACCTCTCGTTCCATGACCGATGCCATGGATATCAACTCCAAGGATCGAGAAGTGAACTATCAGCTGCTCTCTCCTCCAGTGCAAAGGTCCCAAGTTCCGGAACCGGGCCCTCCCAGAACCACTAACTGTGCTCCTACCTTGAGGGCGCTCAACCCCCTCCCAAGGGAAGTGCCCCAAGACACAGCAGAGTTCGACCTATGGGCTTCAGCGGCTCAGCGAGAGGGCAATGAACTGGACCTTCGAAGGGCCCAGGCCTATGTATGCTTTGCCAGTTTCACTCCGCTGGATGCTCGTACGCCCCTGATGAGCCATGCCATTGCGGCATGGAGACTTCCCAAGTGGCTACCAGCAGAGAGGCAGTCTTCCCGGGGCATCCGTCACATGCAAGATCCCACTCGCATGTCGCAGCCTCATATCTATTGGAGATGTAGGAAGTCTCCAGCCTATCGCTATGGCTGGACCCGTGTCATGGTAGTGATAGTCTCTCTATGTACATGTGACTGCCTACTAACTACATGGTCACATGACTACCTGGAGTAGGTGCCCACACACCCTACTCCACTATGATAGCGCCAAATCTTGGGCCCGGTTCATGCACCAACAACTGTTTCAATACCGTAATACCCCTGGGTTGATTCTTAATCATGAACGGGTCAGCCTCCCCCACGTCAGGGGAATGCTCCTGATGCGACAGCAGGTTCCCTCGGGCCTGTCTCAAAAACAGAAATTTGGATTATACCTTAGGCTAGCCGAGGTGTTTTCTACTCCTGGTCTGTATCGCTGTACCAGACAGGAACTGCAAATTTCCCTTAGTCTCCATCACGAGCGACGTCCTACGCCGAACGTGACAGACAACCTCACCATCGAGGATGTCATTCGGCACCTCACCGCTATTGGTGTATCCGACCATGAGGTCCGCGAAGCCTATCACTATGGGTTGGGATGGCTGTCGGGTACCTCCCAATCTCGTCGAGAGGAAGAGTCCACGGCCGCTTCGGACGTTCTTCGACGCCTGAAAGAACTAACCGCCCCAACTCCGGAGGATGAACCTCTGATGACTGATCCTCGATGGTGGACCGCCCCTCCGGGGGTGCGGTGTATCACTCAACCCTCTGTCAAACGAAAGAGGGAGTCAGACCAGCTGAAATCGACCTCCCTGCTTGGCGGCGGCCTAGGTTTATCAGCATCGATTCATGCTGCGCCTCCTCGTGCCCCACCTGCCAGCACATCCTCTCCAGCGGTACCAGTTCAGGCCGTGCCTAACGCCATCTCCATACACCCGGCTCTTCCGAGAGCCGAATTGATTCTTACACATTCTCCCGAAATCGCTGCTGGACCCGAACACGATTCGACTAGCTCTGACTCGTCCAAGGTCGTGACCGATCCTCCACATCAGCCTCTGGTCTTGCCGGACCAGGACGATGGTGGGTGGAGCTATGTTGGTCCCCTCCGTCGAACCAAGGCGGACAAAAACTGAGCAAAGAAGGAAAGAAAGCACCTGAGGGTAGCCTCCTCAGGTATTCCCCTTGCCGAGACAGGAGGAATTCGAGGAGATCACAGCAAGGCTAGAGTGACCCGTAGTCAGCGCAACCGAGCTGGTTCTGAATCGGAGGGCACTGACTCAGTGTCGAGTTCCAACGAAGGCGATCATTTGGGCACTGCTCCCCTCGAAGGAGGGCAGTTGTTAGAATCGTCGGTTTTGGATATCCCCCCTATTTTGCAAGCTGTTTCCCTCACCACTACTCCTGTCTCTCCCATGGGACCGTCCATCCCACTCGGATGCGAAATGGATCTCGACCTCTCTCCCTTGGCCTCGAAAGAGGATTGATTCCTTCAACCTGCATAGGCTGAATTTTTGAATTTTATCTTGGTTTCTTGGTAGTGTCTTGACCCTCGGGATCAAGCCAGAAGGGGAGGGTGTGGTAAACCGGACCGTTTGCTAGTCTTTACCTATATTTGTGTATAATGCCTATGGCCTCGACTGGTACCTTTATAAGGACCAGTCCGTATTTTGATAGGGGGACATTTCATTTTTCATACTTCAAATATATGTTATACGTGTTCTCGTCAGGTGAACTAAGTCTCAACCTCCGCTTTACTACAAGGTTTGACACGACGAATGAGGGGGTGAGACAACAAGGGCAGACGAGGGTAGCCAGCACCCCCCACCACCACCGTGAGCCACTGCTTGTGGGGTGTATACAGGGTGTGAGGGACTGAGGTGGCTCGGGGAGCACGAAACATGGGAGGGATGGGACAAGGGGATGACGAGGGTGGGGACAAACCAACAGGGAGGACGACAAGGGGGACAAGGACGAACACCACCACCACTAATGATGCACCACCCATCTGCAGCCTCACGAGCAGCTGCTTGTGGGGTGGACAGTGGGTGGAACAACAAGGGAACAAAATAATGAGGGGGAGGATGAACACCACCACCACCAATGACACACCGGCCACCTCCAGCCTCACGAGCAGCTGCTTGTGGGGTGGACATTGGGTGGAACGATGAGGGATGGGAGGTGAGACCCGACGGAGATGAGAGGGTGGGGGAGTGACACCTGCCCCTCACACTACGGGCACACGAGGTGGACAAGGGGACAAGGGGGGACGACCCAGGACAATGCATCACCCACTTCCAGCTTCGCGAGCAACTGCTCGTGGGTGGACAGTGGGTGGAAGGACGACAGGGGGGGATGAGGGATGCATGGGGGATGACACCACACCACCGCCATGAGCATCTGCTCATGGGGTGGATCGTGGGGTCTATGAGAAGGAGATGGTGCCCCAGCACCTGAACCCTACCGCTGTGAGCTTTGCTCGCAGGGTGGAATGGGTGCTAATGGCCATGTCACCACCTCCACACCGACGCAGAGCCCCTGCTGTCTCACTCTCCAGTGAGACAGACAAGGGGGAAGGGGAAAGGGAAAGGGAAAGGGAGATGATGGGACAGGGCTAACGAGACAGCAACAATCCTATGCACCACCACCCCTCCCCCCCATTTTGTGGGGTGGGTTTTATTTTGTAGAGTATAATTCATTGTCTCCCCCCCTGCGTTTGTGTTGGGGGTTTTTTCTTTAATCTATCTTAGTTATATTACTGCCTTGTGTCTTTGTGAGGGGCTCAATTTTTTTTTGAGCACTTGTGAGGGATATTAAAAATAAGTGAACTATCCCTAAGTGCTTTAAATTGATTTTATATTTTATATTTATTAGTTCTCCTGTGGCTTGGTGGCTATGAGTCAATTCTCAAATGGATGACAGTTGGAAACTTTAACTGGTTTTTGCATTCTATGTTATTTTGTCACACTAAATTTGTGTTGGAAAGGCAGGCCAAAAAGCAGAAAGAAAAAGACAGAAATGACAGTGATGATGATATTGAAAGTGATGAAAAATTTTGATATCACATAATTTTGTAACTTTGTAAACATGCATTGAGACCATGTACCTTTGTACTGTATATAGCTAGCTCTGTAAACTGTTGACCAAGAGCAGCAGCAACACCAACACCAACAGCAGCAACACCAACACCAACAGCAGCAACACCAACACCAACAGCAGCAACACCAACACCAACAGGTCATATTCCTATTGGATTCCTATAGGATTCCTATCAGACTGGTGTAATACACAGGTTCATGGGAGGAACTAGGAAAAAGTCGGAATTTCATTGGAATTTCATTGGAATTTCATAGGAATTTCATCAGATTTTACATGGATTGACAAACAGATCGGGTCTGATAGGAATCCGACCAGAATCCTATCAGATTCCTAGGACTAAAATACCTTCCTATCAGAATATGATCGGAATCCTTGGATTCCGATTGGACAAGTCGGACTCCTATAGGAATATGTGGGGGAGTGAAAAGTACTGGAGAGGCCCAGGGTTGAGGGGGTCAAGGGCCATATGCTGGAGGACATAGTCAGGGAGTGAACATGGATGAAATAGTGATGCTGCCTGCAGTGGAAGGGACGGTTGATTGGCCGGTGGCAGTGGAGAGAAAAAGAAAGAGTGATGATGAATTACCTTGCAAGGTGGTTACCAGGAAAAGAATAAGGAAGGCTGCATGCGACCCTCAGGGTAACAAATATGTGATACAAGTGAACAGGCATCATGGTGGATGGGCATGATTTTATCTTTGGTATTTTTAGACATGTGTGGGGCATGAATGAATATCATTTCATGTATATTGCAAGCAATGTGTGTTACTAAATAATTTGCATGTAGTGCAACAAATAATTTGGAATAGAATGTGAGGGCTGTTGTCAAATATACACCTTCTCACCACAACAAATGTTTGCAAACACTTGGTTCTCATGAGAGCAGTGTTGGCAAACTTTGTTGTCTCTACTTAGAGAAAATGTTTGCAAATTGTTGACATAGACGGCTCAGAACTAAATATTATATTTGCATGAAGATACACAAGTTTTCAAGTAGATGGAATGTGAATAGCTATAGGTTTCATACTTCATGCAAGTTGTGTAATTGAGCCAAACCAATGCATACTTAATGTGATTTTGCTGATGGAGGTGATTACTTGTTTGGGCGGATTCAAATTTTTGTTCGGCACCATTCAAATTTTGGTTACGAATTGTCGATATGCCCGTTGCTAATATACTCTAGTACGTACACTAGAGCTATATCCGGTTCTGTCATCGTTTTCCTTACTCGCGTGCGTCTGGCTTTCGAAGGGACTGGTTTTTTCCACACCAGTAAGTTCTGTCAATCACGGATTCTAGAAACTCAATGGAGGGTGTCAAACTCTGGGCACTACGTACTTATCCTGTTGAGATATGAGATATGGGTGCCGGTTGCTTGAATGTTCACACGTCACGACGTTGGTATTGCGGAAGAGGCTAAGCTTTTCGGGTTAATTGCAAAGAAGTGCAACTTTCAGACGCTCGGAAATCTCCACGCAAAGACCATGGGAATAGATCTTCAGCAAACCACAATGTTTTTCGGAGTTGCTGAACGTGAGTAGGGTAAACGGTCAATACAACCATGCATAAAAATAACAGAAACTAGCTAGTATTATAACTGAGAGATTCCTCAAAAATTCGAACACAAAACCAAATGACCTACGCGGTTGCCAAATCCTTTATGGAGCTGTGAAGTCGCAAATAATCCTTGCCTTTTTCGGTTGTTCTGTTCCACTTTGACCATGTCTAATCGAATACGTCATGCCTAGATCAGATCTGTCATGACGAAAATTGATTAGGACCCCGGATCGGACAATTGATCCTGTCCACGATCGCGTATACTGATATTGTAATACCCAAGTAATGGATCAATTCGTCTTTTATAAAGTCACACTCTCACCTCGCACTCGACCAGCTCAGCTTCACCATGTCCGAGTCCGTAAAAAATTCGTTTCAATCTTTCAAAGACTTGGTAGAGACGACACATCTCTCTCTCCGTTCCCCGCCAATCGCACCAGATGGCTACTACGACTGGCAGGTCGACCCCGCTGCCTACACTCACCACCGAAGACTCCTCGCCAGATACGTCGACAAGCTGGCTCCAATCATGTCCAAAACTTCGAAACCTCAGATCGGAGCAAAGGGCGCTGTACGTGTACTCCATAACCATATCTTACATCTTATTCGACTTTCCCAGGCTGCTCTCAACAAGATCATACACCCAGAAGCTGAGAATGACCGTTTGGGTGCCGTAAGTGACCAAGTTATGCCTCAGAATTGTTACTTATTATTTTTACAACAGTTCGAAAACTTACTCTCCGTCATGTCTATGGCCCCTGCCGGGTCCAAAATAGGTAGGGCGTTAAGCGATAAGGCGGTTGGCGTACTCTACAACGCCATCCCCCACCCTCCCGCTGTCTACCTCGGCCCCAAATTCGACTACCGCCAAGCCGATGGAGGCAGCAACAACGTACACGAACCCGACTTGGGCCGAGCGCGCACTACGTATGCCAGAAGTGTCCAGTCCAAAAAGTGCATCCACCCCAGCGCACTCCCCGACGCTGGACTTGTGTTTGACACTCTGCTCAAGGCAAATAACGTGTGTATTCACTTTTTTCATGCCATAAACCAATGATGATGAGACCCTCCAAAGCGCATCGATCATCATGGTGGAAACTCATCCTTGATATTCGCCTTTGCTACAATTATCACGCACTCCCTCTTCAAGACCAACCGTTCCGATTTCTCGATCAACGATGCGAGCTCGTACCTCGACTTAAGCCCTCTATACGGGAACAGTTGCGTTGATCCCCTTCCCACAACCCTTTCCCTATTAACAACTCAGCTTCATATTTCAGACAAAGAAGAGGTCACCTGCATCCGAGCACCCGACTCCAACGGCCGGGGCCTGCTCCGGCCAGACACCTTTGCGAATGGAGAGCTTTCCTTGCTTCCACCGGCGGTTAGTGCGCTGTTGGTCCTGTTCAACAGGAACCACAACTACATCGCGGAGATGCTGCTCAAGCTAAACGAGAAGAAGTGCTGGACGGATTCTCCGACGGATCCGGCGACGTTGACAGCACAGGACGATGATATTTTCGAAACTGCGCGGCTCGTTAAGTGTGTAACTATTTTTGTGAAATGTTTGGATTGCGAGACTGATATTTGTTTTTTGCTTTTTTTTTTTTGCGAAGCTGTGGCCACTTTATCTCGATGATCAGTCAGTTCTATTTATGTCTTTATCGGGTGTCATCTGATTGGGAAATAGTGAACGATTATGTCGCGGGGTTCTTGGGTCTCTCGGAGGGCAATGCCTGGTCTATGAATGCCTTCGACGTATGCACCCCTCCACACCCCTTCCTTCCTTTAACTATATCTCACACTTTCTTTGCATATACACACAGCCCATCAAATACAGGAATGGACAGACCGTCGAGCGCGGCCAAGGCAATCATGTCAGCGTAGAGTTCAATATCCTCTACCGTGTACGCTCCCTCCCTCCCATCTTTCACTTTGTTCCAATTTGACGTGACGAGGTAGTGGCACGCTACGATATCAAAGAAGGACGAGCAATGGACTAAAGATCTGTTCGCTAACATGCCTGGGTTCGAGGGTATATCAATGGATACGGTCAGCCTTTTCGTTCGTTCTCCCGGCTCTTCGTTGACTGTAAAGCACAGGTCGATCTGCAGACATTCTTCCACACACTTGTCCAGGAACTTGACAAGACAGCCTTGCTCGAGCCACACAAGCGTACCTTCGCAGGGTGAGTCCGTCCAGATAACTCATAATCCAATCCAACCTCCATGCTTTATGTTCTATGCAGGTTGGCACGCGGTCCAGATGGAAAATTCTCTACCGACGACCTCGCCAAGATCCTGCAGGATGCAACGGAGGCCCCTGCGGGACAGTTCCGCGCCCGAGGGATTCCAGGGGTGATGAGGCCCATTGAGATGCAAGGAATTGAATCGGCCAGGAGATGGGGAGTGTGTACTGTGAGTACTGCATAGTCTAGTGTCTTACGAGGGAAAGCTCATGTTTGTGTTCAGCTGAATGAGTTTAGGAAGTTCTTGGGCCTCAAGCGTTGTGTGCTTCAACTATGTCTTTTGTTTCTTGGCTGACATTTTCGTTTTGCTTTTGTGTCAGAGTTCGACAGCTTCGAGGAATGGAACCCGGATAAGGAGATTGCGGTGTGTCGTGCAGGTCTCCAAGTTGAATATATACTGAAGTTCTGTCTGTATATAGGAGGCGGCCAGATGTCTTTACGGTCACGTCGACAACCTCGAACTCTATGTAGATTGATCATTCCCTGCCTTTCATACGGTACTAACCCGTCGTTGTAGGCTGGGTTGCAAGCCGAACAATATATGCCCCTAAGTCCTGGATTACGGTTTTCCTGTGGCTACACGGTAATTAAGATTCCTGTTGGGCTATGGATGATATTTGAATCTGATGATAAGCATTTTAGGTTACGAGGGCGGTGCTCAGCGATGCCATTGCCCTGATCCGGGGAGACAGATTCTATACTACATCTTTCACTCCAACATTGTTGACTACCTGGGGCTTTCAAGATGCCACCACCCGCCCAGAAAACGGAGGTTTCGGTGCCCACTGTGAGATATTGATGTTAGATCAACGTTGGCAGCTACCTGACTGTTCTTAGTGCCGAAACTCCTCGCGCGCCACTTCCCCAGCAACTACCCCTTCAACAATGTATACAGTACGCTCATCTTCGCACTCGTTCCTGTCTTCTGGCACTAACGCTGTCCATAAGCTATCTTCCCCTTCTTCACTCCTCAGAAAATGAAGAAGAGCCTCGAAAGGCAGGGTATTGCTAGCAAATACGTCTTCTCCCGCCCAGGTCTCCCCGGTCCCATCCCCAAGTTCATCGACAACTTCAAGGCTATCGATGTCGTGTTCAACGACCCCGAGCGTTTTGTTTCGGGATATAATTTGAAGGGGCTTGGGGATGGGTATGGATTCATGATGGCCATCGACGAGACAACGCAGTAAGTGGCGAAGCCAAGTAAAAATGATGACTGCTAATGATTTTCTCTACCAAGGCATGAGAATGACAAGGCTATGGTGAGTTGATCCGTAGTGCATTGTGGATGGGTAGTTGAATGAGTATGTTAGGTTACGAAGGCTATATTCGGCACGAATGAATTGGTCACTAATTATGTTAAATGGTTCCGGGAGTCGACCATCAGTGAGATCAAGGAACAGAATTGGAAGTACGATCATCGTTCAGTATCTGAATCCGAGTAGAAACCAAATTTTTTTAACAAAGGGCCGGTGACTCGAAAACATATGTTGATATTGTGGACGTCATCAAGACCGTCCATACATATTGGGCTGCTGATATGCTGGTGATTGATGTCATAATCTTGTGTAGCAACTTGGATATAACCTGTTCGTCGACAGTGCGGCATCCCTCTGAAGACAAAGGCAAACCCATGGGGCCGATACACAGTGAATGAAGTATTCGACATGTTCGCTGACCTCGTATGTGGATCTGAATCTTTGCTAGACCACTTCACTGACCTTTCATTCTAGTTCACGCAAGTACACGTAGTATCCTCTCATCCACAGATTGCTGACTTCCTTGATGATGCACACAGGGCTTCGTTCCTCGGTATCGGCGACAACGAACGATTATGGTCTCTGCTCGAGAAGGCTCGCACCGCCAGCAATGCGATACAGGGTATGACAAGAGAGTCAATCCTACGGGTGGCACCCGATCTGCCCGATCCCAAGGGTGACGGTGACAAGACCGTTAGTGTTCAGTGGTTACCTCTGTCCCATGACATGGGTTGAAACAACTGATTTTTCATTCCAGAAAATCTTGAAGGATTGGGTCCGCGAGGTCGAGGACTACGTCTGGCCGCCTGAGGACAAGCCTTGGTTCCAGTTCTTGTCCAGACTCACGGCTACAGGCCGGCCGGTCAACGAAATCGTCGCCAATGTGGTTGGCCTGGCTAATGGTTCTTCGGTCAACCAGGCCCATTGTACGTCCTGACGCTGTGCAAGTTTGGGTTGCGCTTAATACCGGGTTTTGCAGCGGCAATTAATGTTGTCGATTTCTACTTGCAGGACTTGCACAAGGATGAGTACGACGACATCCAGAACCTCATCAAGGAGAATAGTGACCAGAGCAGCGAGAGACTCCGGGGGTATGTCCGGGAGGCCATGAGTAAGTTATGTGGAAGTCTGTTACCATTCATCAATCTAATGTATGGGTTGCTCATAAGGGCTGAACCCACAAGTAAATCTTCCTGTCTATCTCTAGCAAGGGTGACCAACTGATATCATTCCGAGTTCACTGGTCTGTGGCGAGTTTCGAAGGTGGCAGCTGACATCCAGGGGACAAACCTTAAGGTCCAGCCCGGCGACCGTATCTGGGGTGGTTTTAAGAAAGCGCACTTGAACGTGAGCTTTATTTTCCAGCGAATAGCTGACGGAACTCATCTGCGCAGCCGGAAGACTTCCCGGATCCTTCGAAGGTGGATCCCACACGCGACCCGTCGAAGTACAAGCTCAACGGTGAGTGGACACATACAACCTACACTACAGCATGATAACCAATTTTAATGATGTTCTTCTGCCCAGGGGGCGGGTTCCACCTTTGCATCGGCGTCTCGTTCGCAGTAGAGGTTATCACTGACATCATGAAGATCGTCTACAGCTTGAAGAATGTCAAGCGTGCTCCTGGTGATGCAGGTCAACTTATCGGGACCACCAAGATATTTAACCAGGTTGATGTAGGTTCTAGAGAGGTGATAACAGTCATTTTACTGACAAACGAAACACCCAGACGAATCAATACATCAAGCCTGATGGATCACTCACTGACTGGCCTGTGTCCATGATTCTTGCTGTGCGTGGCCTTTTGAGCTACTGTCGGTTGCATCTGTTGATGTGCGGTTCGTAGTATGATGATGCATGAACTTTAGGGATTGATGTTTGACTCTACCATTATTTGATTACCTGTCATGTATGTACTAAATACAATGACCCAACCCACCCACCGCCATTTTCAGCTGATACTGTGGATCTGATGTATGATAATATAAGGCTATGGTGCCATGTCTGGGACATTGCTCAAAATCTTTAGAAAAATAAAAAGTGTCCAGGCCCCATAAGGTAGAAGACATGCATATCCCACCAACGTCACGTGATATTCCAAATTCGTCGAAAAAGACCAAAAAGCTTCTCAAAGTCATCTAGAAAAGATTAATAAAGAAAGTACTTCCTGAGAAATGCGACAAAAGGTACACCTATGAATCTGAGATAGTTGATTTTGTGTAAAACGCGTGGAATGTCGGTGATTAACAAAATCACACATCGCGTCGCGAATTTTGTTAAATGTCAACGACATCTGCTTCCCGTACCAAGTGCTGTTGTATACACATACTTTTGATGTATATAAAGAGATCACAGAGAGCAGGATCCTTATATTTGACACTGTCCCTCTTTCTGAGGCTCATCAATTATTTGCTTCTGAGCAGATAGGACATAAAATAATAATAACTAAGAATATCGAAATTCTGCTCCCTGTGATCTCATTATATACATCAAAAGTATGTGTATACAACAGCTCTTGGCACGAGAAGTAGATGTCGTTGACATTTAACAAAATTCGCGATGCGACGCGTGATTTTGTTAATCACCGACATTCCACGTGTTTTACACAAAATCGACTATCTCAGATTCATAGGTGTACCTTTTGTCGCATTTCTCAGGAAGTACTTTCTTTATTAATCTTTTCTAGATGACTTTGAGGAGCTTTTTGATCTTTTTCAACTAATTTGGAATATCACGTGACGTTGGTGGGATATGCATGTCTTCTACCTTAGGGCCTAGATTTACTTCCAATAATACCACATAAGATCAACTAGGTAATTTTTTACTGCAAAATTCAGAAAAACTCGGTTCTACAATCGACTACTAGTAGTATATTGCAGCTGGAACAAAAGATAGAAAATTTGAAGTAATCCATGCTATATGAGTTCATGAAGCTGACATGTCAAGATCCCTAAAAAAACTTGTTATATGTGATCCTCAGCATTAGTATGGGTCTTACTTGTATGTATAATGCACCTTGATCAGTTACCCACCATCTATGTTATCTCTGACTCATTGTCTTAGGAATTGGAAGAACATTAAACAATCTGTTATATTGTTGGTACTTGTTAATGAATGTGTTAATCAAATTATGTACAATAGAAGTTGGTTCATGCAATATCGCAGATGGGGAAAAACCAAAGGTTTTTGGACCCAAAACTTTAGCCAGCACCTATGGGGAATGACTGATGAGCTGTGAGGGTGGGTGGGAGACAATAGCTTCTCATAGCGAACATCTTTCCATAGGCACCAAACTACAAGCGTCGAGTCAAATGATGTTAGCAGTTGGTTGGCACACTGGTCCTGCAAGGTGGGAATTATCACTCATCACATGATTCAACAAAATATCAGGAGATAACGCACTATCCACAACCACTGATGAGCTGGATCTCATCCACCCCTGCAAGAACTCCAGACTGGAGCTAGTGGGGATGCTGCGCTCATGTTGTCTAGCAATACGTGTATGTGGCAACATTGCGAGAATTGGTTTGACTGATGGTTTGGTGAAGGACCAGCAGGCATTCCACCATCGCTCTTTCCAGGATAGTGCTGTAAGTACTGTTGGAACCACCAAGAGTGTGTAGTAAAGGTCTGAACCTGTGCCTTCTTGTAGGAGAAAAACTGTTTTGCCTTTGTGACACCCTGCAATGTCTATGATTGTGCCAGATAGCAGATATTGCTGGTTGCCAGGAGGCCTGAATGCATCCTCTCTGTTTCTGAAG
>QFEU01001910.1:0-28062 GCA_003316345.1 Tricholoma terreum
TGGTATGCAATTACTATCACGTGTAGCGGGATTGAAAATGGTAGAGAGTTTGAAAAACCATTTGATGGATACATACATCTACACAATCTTATACTCAAACCCATTGAGATCCTGGGATGTGTACTCTATGCAAACATTTACAAGAGGTCCGATTGAAAAAAGAGGGAGTGAATGATTTGCTGTACAACAATCCTTGATCACAAAATGCAGGAATAAAAAGCTACTACCGGCTTTGTAAGTATTAAAAAAGTTCTGGGGAACTTTGGAGAGGTGTATTAATGTGATAATTAAAGCGTCTCAAGGTGTCTGGATAGCAGATTGGAGGAGCTACGGGCAAACGACTGTTAAGCGTGACAGAGACGACTCAAATGAGCGGAAGGTTCAAACTCCGCTGATTTGAATTTGTTAACGCGACGCGACGGTTTGCTCCTTCGTCTCTGCTGTCAGCTGTGACATTTCGTGATACAGATTTCCAAACACCCTGTTTTTGAGCTCAGCATCAGCATCCCTTCGATCATCGCGAAAGTAACATCATAGCCAGGTAGAACACATGTTATTCAAGGTATATACCTAGCTGATTTATGAGTTGTTGAGTTGTAAAGTTATTCGTGGTTTGCAAAATATTTTCAAACTCCCAGAGTCTAGACCCCTCACGAAAGCCTTTGTTTAGTTGTTTGGTTTAGTTCTATCAGTGATGGCAGTGCATGCCGCCTAAGCCGAGGAGCTTCCTGTGTTTGGGCGTGGGCTCGGCATGCACTGCCATCACTGATAGAACCAAATAAACTACTAAACCAAAGGGGTCTATCGACATGATAACGGCTGTAAAGATAGATTCTTGCAGGCGGAGCGGCAATCCGCAACTTACCTGTAGTCTCCTCGTCCAAGCCAGTCTTCTGAAGAAATGCCTAATCTCTTGCAACCTGCTCTCAAAGATGCTATACCATACTCTAGACCTTCTACCCCTGGTCCCCATCCTCAGACCATAGGCTTCATAGGCTTGGGTGCAATGGGTTTTTGTATGGCCCGCAACCTCGCAAAGCATCGGATTTTACATGACAGCGGTTCACCGCCTCTACTTGTATGGAACAGGTCTATCGAGAAAGCTACAAAGCTTGTGGAACTAGTCGGATCCAATGGCGTTCGCGTCGCGGACGACCCTGAGCAAATCGCTCGCGAATGTGATGTCATCATCATCAACCTCGCCAACGATACCGTTGTCAAAACTATCTACGATAGGTTCAAGGCAGCTCTGGAGGTATCTCACACCACCGTTTCGTTTGTGACTGGGATTGAAGCCGAGTTAGAATCTGCCCTCTACTCGATACAAAATATTTGTCGAAACCAGCACGGTCTGTCTTTTTGTTATATCCTACCTTGGTGATCCCCGTTGTCATATTTCTTCCTTAGATTTACCCAACTTTTGCTGGTGAGCTCACATAGCTTCATCCTCCCAAGCTTTGTGTAATGTCAATGCAAGGCGAACTCGACGCCTTGGTATCGTCGATCCCACATGCGCACCTCGTCACTTCCCCTGTCTTTGGAGCGCCTGCCGCAGCAGACAAAGCGCAGCTGGTTATCATTTTGACCGGAGACTACCGTTCTAAGAAGGAGGTCGCATATTTGCTCGTACCTGCTGTTGGCAGGAAAGTGATAGATCTCGGCGAGAACATCGAAAAGGGTAAGAAATGATTGATTCTTCCCGGGTCGCCTTTGGGTCGATTCCAGATTGAAACTGTTTCCGTAGGGCCAACGTTCAAACTCATTGGAAACTCGATGATTTTGGGATCTCTAGAGATCCTGGCAGAAGCCTATACTATTGCAGAGAAGGCCGGTATCCGTGCAGAGCACATACATGGGCTTGTCCAAGGCAAGTCTTTGTTTCGGTATCCTCCGCGTTAACCTGAACACTCCAACCCGTCCAGAAATTCTGCCTAATCCCGGGTACGCATTTCTATTCCGGCTCATCGCCTCACTCTCAACCAATATACAGCACCGTTGCTTACTCTGACAAAATGCTACACGACAAATTTGACGGAACTGTTGGGTTCGCGATTGAGGGCGGCCTCAAAGACGCAGCGTTTGTCCTACACTAGTATATGTTATTCTTCTTGACAGCGCTGCTCTGTACTCCACAGCCATATCCGCCGCTTGACAGCAGAGCACAACGCACCAATGCCTGTCATTGATACAGCCTATCAGCACCTGTTGACCGCTCGCGCAATTCATGCAAGCCAAAAGCAAGAAGGAACAGCTGTTTTCGATACTTTGGACTGGAGTGGGATCATAGCTGGCACCCGGGTCGCGGCTGGACTTGACGCGTTTGATAGTCAGAAGGCAAGAAAATTAAATCTTAGAGTGATCTGAGGATTGACACACTCTCTTTTAGCACATTGCTGTCGTTCGAGAAGATTGAGCCGTGTGCCTCGATGGCTTCACGCAATAGATACTTGTCATGTAGAAGGATATATATCATTTTATCTGGAGCTGCTGATCGCTCCCACCGATTTCATGGACTGACCATCAATCATGAAGAGCAATCTTGTACTACACTGCATTACGATAGGATGTAAGGATCGGCTATGCTCGTAGTAAGACCAAATATACAAAATTACAATCCCAATTGTTTCCGATACTGTATAAAAGCTACTAGATTTTCTCGGACCTCTTCCCCTCTCCGTCTAAGATCTCGCCCTCCTTCCGTTCGCCTGTCTATTGCTTTCACCGCTTTTTTGACGCCAGCTACACTGGACAGAAGTCTCTCCAGGTAATCACCTTCCCGGAAGTTGATGTCGTATGGCATGTTCTCGTCAGAGTATATATCTATCAGTGCAGAGATAGCCTGTATAAGCGGTTCTGTCCCAACAGGTGATACGGACAGTTCCGAAGGGAGCATCGAGAGCAGGTAAGTTGAAATGACCTAGTGATCGTAGTAGTAGGTAAGTATGGTATGTACATGAATGCGTCGGCACTGACTTTGTTGCTCTCGACGGAGCCGGGATATTGCGCGAGGCACTCGAGAGTTCCGATACACTTGACTCGTATCTTTGGATCAGAGGCGGCGCCGCACAGCTGGATCAGGACATTAATTTGATCCGCCTTGGGTATCTGTAGCAGAATTTTTAGCGAATGAATGAGACAAGCAACACCACTAACTAGTGAGCCCTTCCATATACTGCCAACTCCCCATAGAACACCTACAGCAACTTCCCATATTTCTTGTCTCCGCTCTTGACCCAGCCCGCCCTCTGTGCCAACGACTTCCAAAGCTGACCAGATAGCGTTCCATACCTTGAGCCCCCCATCCGTGTCCGCGGAAATAATAGGGTTCGAACTTGTTGATAGTGAAAGGAAAATATTGTTCAGACATTCAAGAGCACCGACATGAATGGCGCTAAGGGCTGATGTACTCGGAGGATGTACGGAGGGAGCCGCCAGGGGAGGGAAAGATAGAGACGTGGGATAGATAAGGGTGAGTAATGGTGACACTAACGAGGATAACAGCGGGCTTGTCGGCACATCTACTGTTTTGGGATCTTCATCCATGTCAACATCAGCTACAGGCGCATCCGGATCGACATCTAATCTCGATGTAGCCATTCCGATAAAACATAAAACTCAGAATCTCACCATCGTCATCCATGTCATCTTCGCCTTCCTCTGGAGTGACACCGAATTCGGGATCGGGAAGTGTGGCACATGCACCTGTCAGGATTTCTAGAGCCAATTGGACCGTCCTCAACTTCCCCTCTAGACGTTCAAGTTCCATTTCTGACTGAGATTTATGGTCGGATTCGGGCGCTTTTTTTAGGGATAACCTTTCGATCTTGGGCTCAGAACTCTGTGAAAATGCGTTAACAAATCGCGCGGACGATCGGCTGCCAGGAAAATAACTTCTTGTGTCAGCAACTGTTGGATGGTATCGGAGACGTCTGGCAGAGAGACCGATGTAACAACTGGCTGGAGCAACGGTAGGACTACGTCTTTGTCGATGTCAATGGTTGACGCCAAGGATAACGGAGGTATCGGAGAAATGTTGCGTAGGATTCCTGTTAACGACAAAATTTTAGGAGCCAATCAAGACGGCCAGACTCCCAAACGTACCTGCTACGAGAACCCCAAGTGCAACCGACCGTTGATCGGATGACTCCTTCGTTTGTCCATCCGATGCTGCACCTGGACGAACAATGCCGAGTAAACATGTGAGATATCCAGCATCAGCCCGGATGTCGGCAATAGCTGGGTAATTGTCATCAGTTAGGACATATAAGCAATGCGCTAGTGTGGTTTAGCTTCAGTGCCCTGAGGAAAATGAGAATTTTTGGGGCGGGCACACCAGCAGAGGTAACCGGCGCGGATGGGAGTTTATCCCGGGAAGCCAAGAATGACATCAAGAAAGGGATGAGATGGATATCGTTGATCGCGTTCAATGCCTTATTTGAGGTCTCCCTACAACTGATATGCAATACAACAAGGATATATGATCGGGGTACTCACGAGAGGCACCACAGCGTCGTAATAACATTGTCCGAGAATTCATATATCAGTTTCTGTGCCCTCCCTGGTGTAGGTTTTGAGGACTCGAGGTACTGGGCCAACATTGTAGAGATCTGTGGCAGAAATTTTGTACGTGAGCCATTGGAGAAAGGGCGGCGGGAGTACCTTTGGTACAAACGTTTTCAACGGAGTGAGAACATTTTTGTTATACATTTCGGCGCAGATGTCATAGCCACCATCGATGCACAAGTTTCTGACGATAGTGAGGACCGATCAGACGACACGCATACTAGGCGCAGAACATACCGAAGAGCACCAGCTGCTTCCACTACAACTTCCTCCTCGCTATCGGTCAGTCGTGTAATTAACGCGCCGACCACGTTCTTTCCTTGCAGTAATCGTCGGGTCGAAGGGTCGTTTTGTATGAGATTAGAAACGGCAACACAGGCCCATTTGCGCTCCGCTGAATTTGTGCTCTCCATCTGACATAAAACAATCAGATATTAGTAGATCCAAGGTATTTCAGAGCGACCTTTTGTATGATTGGCAGAATCTCCTGGGTTTTTGAGGAAGTCGAGGATGCCGACGCCAGACCGTGGGGTAGATGTGAGTCTGGTACTCGCATAGGATTATGTCTGCGCATCGAACGCTTTTTTTGTGATTTGCCCATGGTTCAATATTCAATCGCGAGGCGAGCTGCGACGTTTACAAAATCTGAGTTTTTGATCGGCAACTAAAAATAGTCATAGAACTTTTACAACTAAATTGATAAACTTTCATCAAGACCTCTTCCAAAATGTAAGTAGGTGTAACGATGATGCGTGGTTATTCTACAAGTGATTGCTGTACGTTGATCCTCTTAGGTATACAAATGGTAATCAGAAGGGCGATATCTCCAAACAGGAAAACATCAGTCCATTAGTAGCAATTATGGATGATAGCTTGGAGGGGTCCCGTCATTTGCGACAGGTCCTTCGACATGTGTTGTGAAGATAGCAGACGCCAAGGTATCAGTCGATGGCCTGGGGGGTATCGTAGAAATTTCGACTCGATGTTGGCTTTCCGCCTGTCCAATCCCACTATGCAATGTAGGCTCATTTTCTTGTTCCCAATCAGAAGGTGCGCTTGCGCGAGGCTCCAGATAATAGCTTGAAACCGACAGAGGAGGCGCAGAAGGTGTGAGAACAAGAGTGTCGGTAGAAGCTGTGCCTGAGGCATCATCGAAAGGTGGAGCAGATGGGCCTGCGTCCACCTCGATATCTTCGAAGGAGTAGTAGTCATAAGAGGCTGGCTCGGCCATTTTGCCCTTGGGTGGCGGTGGTGGGAATAGCCGCGTCGGCGTAGGTGGCCTAGATGTATGATTTGATGAGGACCCGCCAGGGTCGCACGGGAAATCTTCGTACTCTTCATCCTGCCAGACGGGTGCAGAAACCTGAGGCCTTGAAGACTGGCCTTCGGCAGAAACTGGCTCAGAAGAGGGCGGATGGCTAGCTAGCTCTGCTAAATGAGCAAGTAGTGACTTGTCATCCGTAGCGACATGGGCTGCGTGGATGAGTGGAGGATGCAAATCCGTATCGAAACCTGCGTCCGTAGGTTCGCCAGAGGGGAGATGTGAATGCTGAACGTGGGGAGAAGGCAATGGTGACGGTGTTATATCTTCAGAGGGACCTTCGATCGATTGGGAACGCAATGTTCTTATTACTCGTTGGTGATATGCAGGTGGGGAACTAGGCGGACGTTGTGATGGTGTGGTTGGAAATGGAAGGAGAGACTGATCCTGCTCTTGATTTTCGGCGTCAGGATGGGCGACATCATCCGCAGGCGGGTTATTGTATAGAGACTCAATGGAAGAGCGACGAGATAGGGGTCTAGAAGGGGAAGGTGCTGGTGAAGCCGCGCGAGATTCCGCCTGGCCTAGGGATACGGAGGTCTGTCGAGTGGTTACTCGGCTGATAGAAGCGATGCGTTTGCCTCTCCTCTGGCGGGCTGTATAACGGACATTTGCTTTCCACCGAGCTGTCGCTCGAGCCCAAATTTTCTGCTTTGCTTTGGTCTCCCTTTCAACCATAGCCTCCCTATCTTCATCATCCGGGATATCTCGGCGTCGCCTGCGAGCCTTCATTTCTACGTCCCCTTTTCTGTGGTTTCGACGCTTGTTTTTTCGCCAAAAAACAAGGCCGATAATGACAAAGCATATTATGAACGCGAGCACGAGCGAAAGAACGAGGATGAGCGTGGTACGACTTGCACTTGCATTTGTTTGTGAGTTCCAGCCTGGAGGTAGGGAGTCGAGAATATCGTAGGTTGGACTTGGGGAGGACGATGGTGAAGAAGTAGAGACAGTGTCCTGAATCTGATCATCTACTGCGGTTACACCACTTGGCGTTTCTTCGCAACTCTGAGATGAAAAGTCAACACGACGATATCCTTCAAAGTCAAAATGGAACGTACAGGGCAGACCGTTGAACCGTACAAGGTGTATGCATCCAGTTTTCGCCATAGTCCATCACTGCCTGCCTCAAATCTGTCAGGAAAACTGCGAGCGATGCCTGCGGATCCACCCGACTGGTCTGAAGGGTTTAGAGAATGCTCCCGTGAGCTGCGAGGGTGAATTGAAGCTATAGGGGGGTGTTGGTCCAACAGGGGGCACAAAAACGGCGGAGGGGCAGGGCTAGCATTGACATTGGAGGATGCTGCGATAGTACCTAGAAAAGATAGAATCGCGGAAGAAGGACCGGTGCAACACGTGGCGGACGCTGAAGCTCTACGACGTGAGTGTCGAGGTGAAGACGACTTTCTTGGACGCGAGGTACACCATCGACCACGTAGGTCCGTAGCCATTTGCTTGGCTACGACAACGGGGGAGTTGTACCCAGGGTGCCAAGGAAAACTTGTCCTTGGCTGATCGTATACAGCCGAGGCAGCAATAACTGCGATGCCACGCGATGTGATGGTCGACGTGGAAGAGTGAGTGGCTAGAGATGCTTGACGCTGCACACGACGACGACGAGATGAGTCTTGTCTAAGTCTCAAGCTCCGACAAGAAATTCCATCTTTAACCATTCTATTAATATTTTCCATCCAAACAATCACAACTTCACCCTCCTCCTAACCACCGACTTTTCAGTCGCTCCTCCCCACGTTCTCGCGCACGCTCTCTCAGCATCTCTTCTTCTTCCCTGCTCCGAACGTCCCACACGAAATCCTCCGAACCGGATTCGTACACGAGCTTGTACAATGGCAAACTAATCCGGACACTCATAACGTGCTCTTCAATTCTCGAGGCTGTGCGGTCCTCCAATGTCCTATATACATATCGAGCCATCGTGTAGTGAATCAGCCAATCCTGATATAGCTCACGTACCTGCGTAGAAACACCTGATTCCTCGGTGCTGGTGTCCATTCCGTTGGGTAATTTAGTACATACGTGTCAGCGTATCCTCTCCACCGCTCCAGTGCGGACCCGTCTGTATCCATGCTCGGGTCGTCCGTCCCAACCAAGTAAACACGGATGCATCTTAAATCAGAGACCTGTCACAGGCAGTGCCTCGCATATAAGGGTCGCTGAAAAATCACTTGCACTAAATATAGGACTCACCCACTGAATGCGGTACAAAGGATCGTCTGGGCCAACCTGTCGTTCAGCTTCTCGGCGGTATCTGACAACATCCTGTTTGGTGATCATCTCCGAAATTTGTGCACTCTGTAATAGTTTCCACAGTTCTTGACATCTATGGTCGGTAAGAATCGTTTGAACCTGTCAACGAGGAGTCGGTGACACTCAGCCGCAATCAAAAAATACACCCACCTGCTTGACAAGTGCTGTGATCAATTTATCCAAAGTGAATAATTGATATGCCTAAAAATAGCCTTTCACCGCTGTCCTTCCAAGAGAACATTGTACCCCACCTGATTCCCGAAAAACCATCTCATGTGCTCCTCGAATGTCGGCTGGTCCAACTCACTGTCGAAGAGCTTTTCGCATGCGTTCAAAAGGTACATGTACACGACATTCGCGTCGTCGCACGCCCCACGATCGCCTAGGGCATCCATTGTCTGCGCAAGGACTGCAGCAGGGCCGTTGGGTTCATCCAGCCCAAGTTCGACAGCCACACGGTTGGCCAATAGAGTTGAATGTTTTTGCTGTGCATGCTGCAGTCCTGTTTGCTTACACATCAGTAGCCGAGAATAGAGCAACTTGTGTATCAGAAGATCGGTCAATGGAACATCTTTCGATAATCGATCGACGTACCTGGAGTAAACGCAGCAAAGTATAGAACGTAGTGTTTGCAAAAAACGGTCGTGCCGCAGCAGTGTATGGGCTGTCCACGAAAGCTTCCGCTCCCACTTCTGTGATCCAGATATCTTTAGGACTATCAATGATATCTTCAGCATGTGATCGGTTTGAGCGATGATCGGCTGACGGAGACACGTCCCGAGAGGACCTTGCATTTATCCTTTCTTGAGCTGCGCGAAGGAGCTTTTTTCGTAGGTCATTAGGGGCTACACCCCCAGAGTGAATTGAATGTGTACTCCCGGTGGACCTCCTGCCACTTCGGGGTTCCTCGGGAAAGCTATTGAGATCGTGGGCCAAATCGTCTTCGTCTGTGCCCTCCAATGGTCCACAGGCAGCGTTGAAATCCGTAGCCGGATACATGCAAAGGAGCGGAATGAACGCACGTAAAAAGGTCTCGACGCTCCGTCGTTCTTGAGAACTATACTGACCCTGGGACCGATCAAGGAAGGAGTACACCATTTTGAGGGAATCGAACAACACAGAGGTGTCGTGGAACTCATACTCGAGCTGGTGTGGCACCAAACCCTGGGAGAAGTACGATTTTCCTTCCTGCTCCAGTGCCTCCGCCTGTTCAATCTTGATAAGTTCAATATCTGCAACGAAATGTTTTGCCGTGATGTTCTTCTTGTCATTCGCCTTGAAACTGATGCCCTGGTGGTCCAAAGATTTATAAAAGTTCTTCGAGTCCACCTCCCTCCAAGTTCGACTCCACTCGCGCTGTGCCCGTCGCCATTCCTCGTCTTTCTGTTTTAAACGCGACAGCACCACGGGAATCGCAACACTCGGACACTCCTGAAGCGCCTGGAGCACCTCGAGGCCTCCCTCCCTCCCATAGACCTTCTTGATAATCCGATGATATATCGACTTGCTTGGCCCCCCGAGATCGGGTCTCAGCTTGAACAAGGTCCTCTCTTCATTCGTCATATCTTCAAGGCGAATATATAGCGGCTCCAGCAAAGCGATCGTCCTGATCAGACCTTCTATATGCACCTGATACTCAAATCTTTCTTCCTCGCTTTTATGAAGAGCTTCTTCGAATGAATTCTTCTTGTGTGCAATAAATCCGGCCTCTTCAGAAGCCCAGGTCGGATGTGAGACCCACTCGTCGTTGAGTACTGAACGACATAATTCATCACGGCCGGAGCAGGCCAGCCTTACCTCCTAAAATATAATGAGGTTTCCACATCCTTCGCTGTATTAGGATGTAAAAGATAACTCACACTGTCAGGTAATCTGCGATAGCTGGGTCCCTCACCGTCATCTGCGGGCAACGCAGATAACGCTTCCGGGGGGCCTGTCCGGATGCTTCCCGGAGGACCATTCTCTGGGTTGTCTTGTCTGTCATCCCAGCCGATCAACTCCTTGAATTCCGCAAGAAGATCGCCATCGCCAAGAAATACGTGTGTTCTCTCGATAAGAGTCTTGATATCGATTATCTCCTTGGAGAATAGACTCAGCAACTTCAAAAAGTCCTCGTACATCTCCCGGCTCTCCAAAGCTTTCTTCGCCCGGTCAAAAAACAGCAGCTTGTCGGCTGACGTGCTTCCCAGATGCGTCACTCCATAAGATAAGATCTGGGGCTGCAATGCGTGTGGGTACTGGAAGGGTGCCGGGGCTGGAGCAGAATTTGTAGAGTGGATGTGCATCTGAAGAGGCTGGGGTGAGATAGGTGGCTCTACTTGCGAGAAAGAAGGCGAGCCAGAGTCGCGCTTGTGATTATGTTTGACTTTCTTGGCCTATCAGAGACGAGGTCATATTTCATTCGGAATTTTCAGCAAAGACATACTCTACTAGGAGCAACTTTCGCCGGAGGAACGGGCGTTGACTCCTTATCTGGAACGCGTTTCTTCCGTTTTAATGGTTGAGCAGCCTTCTTGATGGATTTATCCGCAGAACCCGAGTTTGATGCTTCAGGTTGACTCCAAGGCATAGAAGAGGGCCCAGGGCCACCAGGCGGCTGAGGCAGAATGGATGGCCCACTGTGTCCAGATCCCGAAGGAACGGCGTCGGGAAGAAAGTCTTTGAACTCGTCTAACAAGTCTGGAGCATCTTTAAACAGATGCTGGACTTGTACATATACTTGGGACTACACCGATCCGATGCCTCAGAATACAGCGACACGGATGTATTGTAACTGCTTACATCATGAAGATGTCTCTGCTCCTTCTGATAGGTCTGTAGGATGTCGAGAAACTGCTTGTATGTATTGGCATCATCAGTATATCGGGCCTTTATTTTGTTGAGGTAGTGTATGGCATGGTTGAATTCTCCTGGAGGCTGCCGTTCGACGGGATTTCTATTATTATTTAGATTCCCCAAGACGGACGCGGCTGCCGTTGTTTGTTGACTTGGGAACCCTGGGGAGAAGGAAGAATCAAAAGACGTTGGCTGACCATGAAGGAGAAGAATGTGGGGGGTATGGGAACGCGACAAGGAGTCTGAACCAAGAGCAGGAAGGATTGATGGTCCACCTGGGAACTTCGGTGTGTTCGCATGGCTATGCAGACTAGGGACATCTCGAACAGGTCGCGGAAGAGCGGGGTTCTCGGTTGTACTTTGTGTCGTAGTCCCAGAAGGTGTCGTTACAGTGATCATATCATCCAAAGGATCTGCAGACACGTCGATCCGATAGCCCATTGGAAGAAAGGTATTGAAGCCTTGAATGAGTTGTGCATTTCCATGAAACAACAGAGAAACTCGTTGGATGACACCAGGGGTATCAATTCTAGGGGGGTGCGACAAATTAGAGCACGAAACTATGTTGAACGGCGCCAAGCTCACGTTTGACTTTTAAAGTCCTTCATGATGTCCAAAAATCGATTGTACACTTCCGGCTTGTCGTTGAACTGGACCTTGACTGCATCGAGGTAGCTCAATGCATCCGTCACATTCAATGCACGACCCACTTCCGGGGATGCCTGTGCACCAGAAGGACCGACTGGAGAGTCACTCGTTGGTGGCCGTGGTGTGGCAGGTTTGGGCGTCTTGGCCTTCATGGCGGGGGTAGGTGAACGAAGAAGAGGATCTACGGAGGTAGTGCGATCTGCAAGGGGAGTAGGTGATGACAGACGCGAGCGAGGAGCCTTCTCCGCTGGCAGTCCTGAAGGGGATCCAGGACGATCGCCAAGCACGGGTAGCCCAGCTTGTGGGATTATTGGAGCATCAGCCATCGCACCCTGTAACAGCCTAAGCCGCAACTCTTCCAGTTGTCCATACTTCGTGGGAACACAACCTTATCTTATCTGATAAATAAGAGCTATATACTATATCTACTGTGACTGAACCTCCAACCCCATACGCACTGGCACAGGAGGGACTGGTGATGTCAACCGTTGCCGTTGCGGTGATGGCAAAGTCCGAGTCCGAGGCAACTTTCCATGACTTGAGGTCTTTTCTATGGGTATAGGAGGCGGGAAGAAATACGGCGCTTCGTAAGGTTGTGTTCTTTTCTTCTCCGAGGGACAGCTTTTAGGCCCTACAATCACGACAGTAAATTATAGCCACCGCACAAAATACCATAAGCAAGACTCACGCATCTCATTCGGAACGCTAGATACTTTACGAAGGTGTTTCGATGATTTCTTCTTTACTAGCACTGACGGTTTGGGCTTAGTGTTAGGAAGTGGTGGCGAGGAATCTCCTGAATCGGTAAGGGCTGGGGAAGAGACAGGTCTTTGTATTGTCCGTTGACTGTTTGGTCGCGTTTCACCCCAGGTCGGCTTCAGTTTGCAAAGCTTGAGTCCCTGACGACTTTTAGAGACAGAAGAAATTTCGGATGAGGTAGGAGGCGATGCAACGCAGTTGTCTTGAGAGAGCGAATTATTCGTTCGTCTAGACTCAAATGAAAGGTGTAGAGGCTCTTCAGCGTGACATACATCATGCTGCGAAGGTGAAGACGAGTACTCGGGACGAGATTGTGAGGCGATAGAAACATTATGAAGCTCGATGGTCTTTGGAGTGGAGGGTGCTGATGACGCAGGTGTTGATGAATTAGGATTAAATTGGTCGGACAGGTGCACTAGACGTTTCCCTTTTTTTGCAGGATATACGATGACGCGAGGAGGCGACACGTGTCCACCCGGAGACTCTAAGCGCTGCACCGGGACAAAAACAGCTAGTGCAATGGCGAGAACGCTCTGGAGAATGTTAAAACAGTGTCAAGGACTGTAACAAACCTCGACGCTTACCAACGAAAACCCGACAAGCGCAAAGACCACCCCAGCAGCACCAACAATCATCCTCTGTGCCCGTGAAGCCATGCTGGATTCAAAGTGAACGGTAATGAGTGTGATGGAGTGATGAACTTGAACTCCTTATATGTACTGTTTAGGATTTTCTGCAGTGCATTGATGATGATGATCAAAGGAGTGGTATGGTAGTGTAGAAGCAACTACGGGTTGGTGGTGACGTGTTTCATGCGGCTGAGCGCTCAGCGCGCTCACTGGCTCTCACCAGCAGCTACATGCTTTTATGTATGCATGACGAAGTTGATCGGCTGTTTGCGCAATCAAGTCGGCAATCTAATAGTAATCATTGACCCTGAGCTGAAATTCTTACAGCAAGAGATGAGTGATTACTTGACTCTTGAAAATAAGATTGCTGAGTATCTCAAAATGCTGAAATAGCCAAGGCCCATTGTGCATAAAATCCCTTTCCAGCATATCAGTGTCCTCAAGCAAATAAGCCCATCGATGACTGCGGAAGTCGACACTGCGGTAACCATCTATTCGGCGGCCGTGGCATCTCCCATCTTAAAGCTGTTGCAGCTGGGTCTGCCTGCGGGATTCTAGCCATAAGAATGTCATTAGAAGAGTTATGATTGCTCGACGCTCTTGTTATGCGGATTGTAACTGTAACATGTATCGCGCGAGAAGAGGTTTCTGCCAGGCGTACGAAGGGATCATCCAAATACCTGGTGTCGAACAACATGAAGTTTATGTAGGGGTGATACATTAATAGTCAGTGGGGTATCTCCGAAGTTGAGGATGTCCGAACTGCTGGGTTGTCAGGTGTCCAAAAGCGGTGCTGTAACCTCAGTCACTGCCCCCGATTCGCCTTTGCATTCTGTGTTTTGTTTTATCAGACTCTCGTTAGCTCTTTTCTCCCTATTCAACCACCTCCATCCTTAAGGGTTTGACTTGAGCACACTCAGTCCCCCCGCTCGAAGCTCAAAATGGGAATCATTCGCCCTGCTACCCCCGGATTCCTTATTACATTAGTCGCAACCGTGTTGCTGGCCGTCGTCTCTTTCTGTGTGCCGTTACTCAAATCTGTCTATTTCTTGAAGGCGACTATATCAGTCTCGGGCCTCAATGGATCCGTTACATTTGGGACGCTTGGGTATTGTTTGGAGTTGTCAAACGGGACTACCTGTTCCCGTCCTTCTGTAGGATATGAACTAGGTGAGTACTGAGTCGTCTGATTGAAGATCATCCTCTCAATCAATCTATCACACACAGACATCAATAGCTTGGTGGGCAATGATCTTCCCGTCCAAATTCCCCAGGTCATGGTGAAATGGCTCACGTACGCTCTTGTCCTGCATATTGTCGCTCTTGGTCTCGCGGCGGGGTCAGCGCTATTTGGACTCCTGGCTCATGTGCGCGAATTGTCAATGACATGTTGTAGCACCTGTGTATCAGGCTTTGCGGCCGCAGTTGCCATGCTTGCATTCATATTCGACATCGTGCTCTTCTTCGTCGCAAAATCTCGCATTGATGCGGTAGGATCAGCGCAAATCGGAAGTGCTGTATGGTTAACACTGGCGGCTTGGATCTTACTATTCTTCAGCGGATGCTTCTACACAATCGGCAGATGTTGTATTTCCAAGCGGAAACAGAGAGGCGGCTGGGAAAAAAAGGATAGTTTGGAAGATCCTCCTCGTGACGGAGAAGAACGGCTGCGTTTGGACGCCGTTAAAGCTGAAGCAGACAGGAAGAAGAAACAGAAAATGGTCGAAGGGGGCTTGCCAGCGTTCGACGAAATTCAGCCCCTAGCGGCACGGATAGAAGGTGACAATGTATACCTCGATACCCCATACCGGGACAACAGTCATGGCGCCTACGGAGGACGACCCGCTGGTGGTGGATACGCTGGTGGAGGTTATGTACAAGCCCCTCCAGGTTCTAGGGCAGTCGACGAGTACTATACGCCTACCCAGGCCAACCATCTTGCCTCCACTTATCCCCCTGCTCCTCAGCAGCCTGGTGCACAAGGCGATGGCTATGCGGCTGCGGCCTATGCGCAGCCTAACACTGGACACCCGCAAAGACAGGGCAGTGGCTATGCACAATCCCAATATGCGCAGTCAGTATCATCTTCCAGCCAATATCAACCCACAGTGCATCAGCAGCATGGTCCTGATCGTTATGGCAGTCCCCAGAGTTTTGGCCAGGGAGCATCATGTGAGCACCTCCAGACCTTTTCAAATTCATGCTCAAATTAGCCCGCCCCAGATCATAACGCTGCTGCCTCCCACACCCAGCAACCAACGAATTATTCTCAGGTTGACCCTTACCCTCCTCAACAGACGCAGACACCATCGCCTTACATGGCAGACCGTAGCAACAGTCTCCAAGCAAACCCACCTATGCCAATTGGTGTCTATGCAACAAATAACACACCCCACTACCCAACGCAGCCCACACCCACACCACAGCATGAACGTAGTTATACGTTAGGTGGTGGCGGTTATGGCGAGAATTCTGTCCCACCACTTCCCGAGCATAGTGCCCCCTATTTCACTCCTCCAGGTCAACAGCGGACTTCACCACCACCAATCAATACTAACATGGGTTATGTCTCCCCTCCCCACACAAGTCCCATCAGAGGACCTCGACCACGGGCCCAGTTATCTGTGCAAAATGATATGGATGACTCACCCCCCATGTATGATGCTGGAACTTCACACGTCCAAGGTGCATGGGGAAAGCAATAATGAAGGGGACGTTCTCGAGATTCACTGTCACTGAACAAGTATTCTATCGCATTTCACTTACAGACATTTTGACTTATATCACATCTTTGTCACATGGCATTTTGAATCTGATCGCTTTTCTTAGGCTTCGTGTATTCTTCAAGGCCGGACAGCTTGAATGTGAAAAATTATTACCTGAAGCTTCCTTCGCCTCCCAGGTGGCTCGCAATACACACCTCTTATCCTCTCGAGATCTACGGTACTGATCGTGATGATGGTTTTGAATATCAGTGCTCTTATTCCGGCTGCCGTAGATGGGGACAGCCAGACAAAAGATATTGTCCAGATGGAAACCGCATTCGATCATCGTAGTATAGGTGAAGCTTATCTGATGAAAAGGTCTTGACCTGTATTGGCCGTTTTTGCTTGAAGTCCGGTAGTGCGAAATACCCACTTGTATGGTTCTGGAGGCCATAACCGATTCCTCCGAGAAGGGAACATTTTGAATGTGCAAGGGAAATATGAATCGAGATCCTAGGTATAACACTGGCTTAGATTTGGAACAGATAAATCACCCAATATCCTCTGAGCCGCCCCCTTTACATTTACAACTCGTCTTTCATTGGATTACCATATAATGGAGTGGGGACTTTCTCGGTGACGAATAGAGACAGCATCTCGTGCACAAGATCCGCGGCAGCGATCCCCGTAATTTCAGCTATGCAGATAATTTGACCCTAAGAGAGACTGGAAATCAACACAACGCACCATTATCATAGGCAGGAGAAACTTCAACAATGTCGGCACCACTACACGGTAGAAGATCAGTCCTTCTATACAATCAAGGAAGATTATTTCCACGAACACAAAGTTTAATCCTGTAAGACCTCGGATGATGCGTTTAAGCTCCCGAGTGGTCCACCCTCCAGCTTCGGGAGTACCAGCTAAGAAGCTAGGTTAAAAAAGCCGTGATGTGTGAGAATCAGGTCTTGCTTACTAGCGGGCGCGAGACCAGGATCTGCTTTCATTCAAACCAGAGGCTAACGGATACTAGAGGATACTAATGCGCACCTATTACATCGATGTCAAGGCTGCAATGCCGATGAGAAGAGCCCTTCCGAGTTTCCGAAAAACCTGCCTTAGATACACTGGATTGTCTCCAACTCGACGTCTTATTCGACGAATAATTTCCGGTATTCCCAAGTCATCGATATCGTCTGTAGATATCAGCTGGAAACCCACAGAGCGATCGTCGTCCAAATCTTCTGCTCCCTTAAATACAGACCGAATCAAAGACGTCACGGCGATCATCGTCTAGGATGCATACCCCAAGTTTGCACCGGATCCCCGCGTGGATACTGTGGTTTGAGATCAAACCCTCTTCGTGAGCAAGGTAGAAGAAGGTTCCATGGGTAAGGCGGGATTGTTCGGTCATCTGAAATGTATAACGACCTTCTGGACGCCAGGTGTCCTGGTAGAGGTTTGATACAACAAAGCGTATGCTGTTATTAACATACCAGATGCGCATCAAAGTGGATGACTGAGATTGGGCCGTAGATCTTCTTTAGCGAGCGAAGAATCGGCAATACCTGAGTTCATTGTTACTAAGATCAGCAAGAAGTGTTTCCATAAGTGGATGCTCACGATGGTGTGATCTCCTCCGAGGCTGGAATATCAAAACTCGGACAAAGAGCTTGCATGACTGGAAACTACTATACCTGATGATACGTGGATGTTCGGCTTCGTCCCTTGACAGTGACCGAGTCGTGAACCCCTCGTCCCGGCCAGCAGTTGGACGTTGTAGGAGGGTAGAGTATGCGACCTCCATCTGATCAATTGCAAGCGCATTATCAAATGGACTTATCGGGACCTAAGTTATGAGCAAACTTGTTTATTGGGCTGTAAAACATTCCTTCAGTAGAATGCATCTCACGTCTCCACAATCAAGGACGTTAGCATTGTACGGGTTATTCCCCCAAAACAAGGTATAGCCAATGGCTGGACGCTGTCTTCGACTACCGGAACGGATGGCATGAGGGCCAAATCGCGCTCTGTGGGGATATGGCATTTAAATATTCAGAAGAATTGATACAATAGAGGGTCGTACCCTGGTCTATAAGAAACGGACGTATCGAAGGGCATACCCAAGATTGCGATGTCGAATATGGCTGCTTCATCCTGCAGGCAGAGAGCATACGGCAAGTGGGAGAACGAGAGAGGTCCGGAGAAAGGCTGATCATACTGCCTACCATACTTTTCACGCCAAGTCGGGACAGGTCGCTCGCCAAACGGCGCTTGGGTATTTCGCGCCGCTGATACCTCCGCGCATACTGGCAGTCCCAACACAGTGACAAGGGCCCAGGGAAGTGAGGCTAGTTTCACCATAGGACGATAAGGCCAGGTTCAAGGTTTATGCGAAGGACTGAGCTGAACAGGGAGCCTCTTCAGAATTCGGAACAAGTTAGGTGTGGAAGCCTTATCCAAGTACTTCGCCTGTTATCTAACGCCATACGGCATTATGGAGTGACATTCGGAAGTATACATATACAATAAACGGAGCCTTGAAAATTTCACAGTGCATCATGATTCATCAGTGGGATCACCCATTCGTCCGTGCATCAACCCTGCGTAGCGAGACTATCTGCCATTGCCTTCTCACCTTAGCCTTCTCACCAAGTGCTTTGTCGCTCTCTTCCTTACGGACGATAGTCAGCATTCGCACATCCCTGCGAAGTTCACGTGAATCGTCGACCTCTCCTTCCTCGCCACGCTCATCGTCAACTACTTCATTTTCATCCAAGTCAATTGTTCCACTAAACACCTCTTCTGGCTTGGCTTGAGGCCCCAGGCTTTTCCCCGCAAAGAACGACAATGGGGTTGAAATGGCAGATGAGATGAACTCGGAAGCATCATCAATGATTGTTCTCGGTTTTCGCAGCGGGATGGAAGTCAAGATATATGATTTGCTCTTCCAGGTATCTGAGATTGCTGCGCTTGGAGGGGGGTATGTAGGATCGCAAGCGAAGTGAACCGAGATTTCCGCAGTGTCAGGTGAATAAGAAAAGGTTGGCAGTGGGTGAGCATATGAATTCGGGAATGGATATGACACTGGTCTTCTATGTCGGAGTACTGGACGATCCCCTGCAAGAGTCTGAGCGACGTTTCGAGTGGATGAGTTGTGTGTTGGATCACCTTCAATATCTACCGCATGCCCAGATGAACGAGAACATAGTGCTCTAGACGTATCGATGAAGAACACCTTCAGAAAATCGCATACTATTAGCACTGTCCAAATTTTCTTATCTAGGAGTGAAACAAGCCTGATTATTGGCTTCAGGGTTCCTGCGAGCTGCCAAAGCATTAGGCGATGGAATGATGCCCCGTTAAGGATTTGAATTTCACGAACTTTCAACTAGAGATGTCTCCTTCTCTGGCCAGAGAAGGATCTCGGTCCCATCTTCCACATCATCGTCGGTCACGTCCAACAGACGATTAGTAGCCACAGAACGGATGACGAAGTATCCCGGAGGGAAGCCGTTCGTCTGAATACCTGTTGTCATATATACGTTACAAACCGAGGTCGCTAGCGCTGTTGAGCTGTGTAATGTACATATACATCCTACATGTGACGAAATACAAAAAGGAGATGGTCACGCCTGGTTTAGTCTTCTTCCTCACTCTCAAAAGCGCCGGGAATGTACAGGGCTCCTGAGCGCCGGCGCCCTGAACGTCGATTAGCACTCTTGGGAGTAATCGATTCCTTCTGCTCTTCTGCTTTCTTTCCAACCCAGTCTTCCAAACTCCCAGCCATTTTTAACAAGCCCTTCCATTCGTGCCTAGCAACTATGCTCCCTCCACGGCCACTTTCCCATCCAGCACTCATAAGCACAGGTTCCTGATACGATAAGAATTATATCAACGAAGCAATAACGATGATGAGATATTCTCACTTGTGAATGCCAACTAACATCCCGCACACATACAGTCGTACGCAAACCGGTTGTCAATTCTGGCTCAGGTCCCGAGGGATCGAAAGACATAGGCAACGTCCTTGCTCTGTCTAAGACCTGGACTACTCTACCGTCGAGTGACCAGATCTAGTATGCGAAATGAGCATAATCAACTCCAGAGGTCTTGACAGAGGTAATCACATGTATTCTCCCATCGGCTGATCCGGAATAGAGATACTGAGCACCAGTAGTCTCCATTGGGCTGAAATGGCAACGGATAAGCGTTCGTAGAACGGAATGTCCCCTGTATGTCATAACACTACAATCCTGCGGGTGAGCATCATATTTCGGCCGGGGATATTGCGGATATCTGTCACAAAGTTAGTCTGGGTACCGAAAAAAAAAATTGAGTTAGGATGGGCGACCTGTAATCAAAGTTACGGACTCCGTAATTCCTCGATTCAACTTTCTCAAATTCACAACTAGTGCGCATTTTACGTAGGTCCCAAAGTCGCATTGCTTGATCTTTCCCGTTTGAAATGACATAACGACCATCCCCTTTGGCTGACACGTACGTGATTCCTTCCGTATGTCCAATGAGGACACCAGATGGCTTTTGAGAGGCACCAAGCGACCGACGGTCCCTAGAACGGAGTTCAGAAGGAACAAATGCCTCAGAAGAAAAATACGAACCAAACCTTCAAAAAAGTATCATCAGAAGCACTGACGAGTACATTTCCAGAAGCTGTGTCAGCCCAGCAGCAGCTGTTCACGTCATCATTATGGGCAGATATTTTGACAGTCCTCCTGTTTGCAAGGAGATCATAAACTGGACGATATGTCATATCAGCTATGTGAACGAAGCTTCGCAAACTTACCAAAGATTTTCCCGCTGCCCCCAGCAACTACCTCGTTGCCATCGGCTGAAAACCGACAACTCCAGATACCAAAGCTGTCCCCATAGCCCCACCCATGTGAGGATCTGTTCGGGGGGTCGGCAAACGGTATGGGTGTTTGCACCGGATCTCCATCCAGGGTGCTTGTCATATAAACAGTAGGAGTCTGCCACACATTGAATATGTGTCGCCCCACACACTCTTTGGTTACTCACGATGGAAGAATAAATCATTCTGTGGTTGGAAAGAGTGAACTCCACTGGCTGATAATGAAGAAAAAAGTCCCTGACTTTCGATTGTCCGGGGAAAGATTGGCATCTGTTATAGTCCATCTTCCGGGATTACCTTGAATGGTTCTGATAACCTTCATGTTAGTCTTCAGGCCCGCATCCGAAGCGTGGACAGTCGATCGACGAGGTCCGTGGCGAGGCTGCGGCGCCGAACTCGCAGTCGTATCGTAGATATGCAAGCGGAAATCTACATTCCGAATATATGGGAAAAATGCAGTGAGTTACAAGATCGCACACCTACCTTGAGAGCAAGTATAGTAAAACGAGGAGTCTGGGATTACCTCAAGTCAATCATTGGCCATAATGCATTATCATTGATTATTGTTACCTGTGGAATATTGACCAGTGTAGATATTAGCATCGTACGAAGCGACTGAAGTGCCATTGGAATTGGGTATGAGATTCTGTATGAAAGCGTCAGCACCTTGATATCGAGTCAATTCCGAGATACTCACACTGGCATAATTCTCCTTGTATGGGGCTGGCGTAGGCCGCGATGATCGTTTAGAGATGAACTTTGCAATGTTGACGTCGCTTCTACGTGATCGCAATTTATCTGCGACTCGACCAAAGTCTCCACTTTTCAAAAGCTCCACGCCAGGCTTTTGAGGCTCAGTGACTTCTTGAAACCATTGAGGGGTAGCCTGGCGGAAGGAGTCGTAATATTCATCCTGGTCTTCCTCTTCCCCTTCGTCCTCAGGCCCGCCGTAGTCACCTCCGGTAAGATTGAGATTAATCGGACTAGCAGACCCACTACGAACCGACAAGAAACGAGTTAAATCTTGGAAGGTGATTCCAGATGGGCCAGTGGTGCGAGAATCTCGAGTATCGCTGCGCGGGCTTCTTCCAGGCTGAGCCTGCGTCGCGAACAGAGCTATGAAGCCGTGGACTCGTGAGATTCACCCCGAGCATGATTAGAAATCGGGCTTACTACTGAGGATATGTTGAATGGTAGCACCTCCGCCGTAGCGGGGAGATTGTTCATCATCTGGGATCAAAAGCCCCTCGTCGCCGTCAGCCATTTCGATGTCCCACTCGCCTTGCATTGGCCGGAAGGAAGAGAGGCCGTAGATCTGCACAGGAATGCAGAAAATGCCGGCTCCTGAGGAGTGATCGACAAGTCCAAATCCGGGTGGCTGCCAAACATGTACAGCTTCGGGCTTGTTGCTTTGAAGTCAGCTTTCAGCACTTCAATTTGTGATATTCACGTTGCATTTTGTTTGCTTAATGGCAGACTCAATCCGCATCTCGGCAGATGAGATAAACTGCCTCATATATGCCTACCTCCAAGACTCCGGTACGATCTCGATGTCATTCATTCACTACCTAACCTCTTAAACGGGAAGTACCAGGTTTCAGCCATTCCGCCTTTGCCATTCGTATGGAAGGTCACCTCGAACAATCCCCGTTCCTCTCGAAGCATGTCCCTCGCGGAGAGCTTGTCGAACTCCTTAGCAAATCTTTGCTTTACCTTGAAGTTGAATCACATTGGAAAGGCGATGCTCTGACTTCCAACTGCAAGAGCGGTTTCTCGCTGCTCGAACCTCACGTCTGTTCACTGGAACCCCCGAAGAAGCTCACGCAGCTTCCCGTAACACCCGTTATACCGATCAGCGTCGCGGAGCCGAGGACAAATGGGATCATCGTCGAACCTAATGGCAAACGGAAGTCGTCTCCGGTCACTATCGAGGGACCTACAGAAAAGCGTGCAAAGCGAGATCAAGAGGACATGGATATCGACTCTTCTTCCTTAGAGTGTATGGTTTCAAGAATACTTCTTATATCAACCTTATACCAAAAAAACATCGTTTAGCGTCAAGACTGAAAGTCAGCTCCGTAGAACCGGACAGACTACGCAATACATCGCTAGAAGCGTTTGCTAAAAGAACTGCCAAGCCGAAGTCTCGTTCTCAAGGTTCTGCAGATGATGTCACAAATCCCAAGGCTATTCTTCTTCTTGGAGGTCACAAATCCGAGGTACAGATCTACAGCGATATGTAGATAGACTTACTCACGAAAATGCAGGTGTTCGTGTGTGCATTCAATCCAGCGAAGCCTGAGATGCTAGCGACAGGGTATGCTCTAGATGCACTTCCGCACTGCCTGACATTGTTGACGACTCGTCATGCCATTTTTCCAGGTCGAAAGATGCTGTTATCAACCTGTGGGATCTGCCAAACCCATCCACAGATCTATCTCGCTTTGCTGAATACCCCAGGCCACCATTAGTGATAGACTATTTTTCGAAACCCGAGCAGGGGGATTTGACTTCGTTACACTGGAATGCCGACGGCTCCCTTCTTGCGGTTGGCTCCTATGATGCCGTCCTCCGGATCTGTACGCCCTCTGGTGAGCTGTATTTTTCTTATCCTCAGCACTCGGTAAATATGATTATTTTCTTGTGTCACGATTCTCTCATAATTTCGTTTTTTGCCATTGAGAAGGGCCCCATATTTACAGCACGATTTTCGAAATCCGGTCGTTGGCTTCTTACTGCGAGTTTGGATGGGACTACCTGCCTCTGGGATGTCAAGGGAAAGCGGTTACATAAGCAGTATCGTTGCCATTCAAGTGAATATGAATTATGGCTTTCATGTCCGTGGCGCTCAGAACTCTCTCGCAGATTGCTGTTTGGATATTGATTGGCTAAATGACACCACCTTTACATCGTGCGGAGCCGATCAGGTCATTCATGTTATGCGGGTTGACGCGGACGAACCGATCAAGACATACACGTACGTTTTATGTCGTCCATACACCAGAATAGTGACGTCATGAAGGAGTTAAATACAGGGGGCACGGTGACGAGATTAACCAGATCCGATGCAACGCTACCGGAACAAAGATAGCAACCTGTTCGGATGATATGACGGCTCGTATATGGAATGTAGAAAACCTCTGTAGTTCTGCGGAGTCTATTCCAGGGCTGGTGGCTTCCGACTCTGTTGTTGTGTTGGAAGGGCATGGGCACTCTGTCAGCACAGTAGCATGGTGTCCAAATACTTCCATCAGCAAGCACCCTATGGTAGCAACGTGAGTTCATATATATCAGTCTGCGAGCTTGGTCTGACGGTCACCCCAGATCGTCCTTTGATGGAACGGCTCGTCTATGGGATTCGGTCACAGGGCATTGCTTGAAAATCTTTGGTGACCACAAACGCCCTGTCTACACGCTGTCATATAGTCCTGACGGCTACTGGTTGGCAACCGGAGGTGGAGATGGTTGGCTCCATATTTACAATGTGGACGTGAGTGACTTTTACTGACATTACTTTTGTTCATATGTTAATTGCCTTTAGACGAAGGAGAAGAAATGGTCCTGGTATGCTGGGGCTGAAAAGCCCGGTGTGTTCGAAATTGATTGGCAGACGCAAGGGAACATCAACCGCATTGCGCTGGCATTGGAATGTCGTCAAGTGGCTGTGATTGATGTGACGAGAATTCCGTTGCTTGTTCGTGATCCAGGTCGACGTAGACTGGTTGCTCACGCTACATTAAAGTAGAAATAGTGTTTGTTAATTTATTTGCTCTGTATTGTGGACATTTGGTTGTGATCCGAGACATGACGCATCTCGGCCACTATGATACAAATATCATAGCTTCGACTGGAATTGCATCTTCGCAATGATTCGAGTTGGCGTTTCCTCCTTTCGACACTTGCTTTCCCAAAGCGTTCCACGTCCACACCTCATTTCCGTCCGAGCTTTCAGTGGTTTTCGTTCAAATGGAATTCTACAATCTCTTCCAAAACGCCCCGGCTTTTGGTCTTCCGGGGCGTTCTCAAAGGGCTCCCGTACTTACACGGTAGAGAGACCGATAGTGCAGGAAGCTCAGGGTATCTCGTGGCAGAGGCTGGGTATGACTGCTGTATGTGTAACATCTTTTAATCGCCCACATACATTCTGCTCACTAGGTAGTCAGGCCGGGGTTGCTGGTGCGGTCGTTGTGGTAGACGCCATCTTCAATCGGGAGACCCGAGATGCACTTTCTTATGCAGAGAAATCGTATCTCAATCGTAGCTTCCAATACACTGGTGCTGGCCTTCTCCTCACTGCAGTGGCGGCTCGTTCCATGTTCAAGTCAGGCTATGCGTTCAGAATCATGGCAGCCAATCCTTGTTGGTCCTCCATTACCTCCGCCTCGATACGGCTGACGCGTGTGAGCAGGGGTAGTGCTTGGAGTCAGTCTTGCTGGTAGCATCGGATCCATGATAGGTGTCTTTTATACACCACCAGAAAAGACAATGCAGAAGCACTTCTTCTGGCTGGTATGTCGTTGGTGTTGATTCCAAGACATGGTTTGGCCACTAACATTTACCTTGAAAGGCATTCAATGCGTGTCAAGCGGCTACGCTTAGCCCTCTTTTCTTCCTCAATCCTGCTATCCTTTCCAGAGCTGCACTCTACACATGCGGTGTCGTGGGGTCCATATCCTATGTAGGCGCCACAGCAACGTGAGCACATAACTCGTTTCTTCATGTTCAAACTTACAGAATATATTTGCGTAGTAACGACAAATACCTTCACTTGGGTGGTCCACTTCTTGCAGGTGTCACCGTTGTGGCCCTGAGTTCCCTTGCACCGATGGTTCTTCCACTTGGTCTGCGTGGTCTTGTGGCCTCTGAAGTCATCTCGCTGTATGGCGGGTTGGCTGTCTTTGGTGGTCTTGTACTTTACGAGTCAGTCCTCAAATCTAGCTTACTGTATCTCAACTGAGCGTGTTTAATCCGATATCAGTACACAGAAGATTTTGCGCAATGCCCGTTTGGTTGAACAAGGGGTCTTACCGGCTGATCCTATGAAGGAATCGATCAGTTTGCAGCTTGACATGATAAACATTTTGTGAGTGTCGCGTAATACCTTCTATGGCTTCCCGCTGATTTTGGTCGTAGCATCCGTCTCGTTCAAATTCTTTCCATGCAAAGGCAAAAGTAAAGCAAGTTCCTTGATACTCGATGTAGCATAAAAAAAACTGTAGCAACACCCCACTCAAAATCTATCATCTGTCCATTAAGCTGCCTTACTAAGACAACCATTTACTTTGCATAAGTAACTAGTACCTCAGATCGTCGCATCTCTTCCAAGGCCCTCGAGAACCTCCACGAACCCTCCAGGGTCAACAATCTCCGTTCCTCCGTATGTCACCCTCTTTCCCGTCTTACCAGCCCACTCCTCTAAATTGCCATACTCGACATACCCAGCACCCCCGACAATGAATACCATGCCCTCTGCAAACGCCATCCTTCTCCCTTTACTCACTCCACTACTCCCAGGCACCCCAGGCAAGCCTGCATTTGCGTTCCTCGGTGCACGGGGATCAAGAAATATGTAATCGTCCGTTTCCTGCAGGGACTGATTGGATGCGGCTGACGAATCCATCAGCGCTTCAGTGAGTCGTGTGACAGGGAGAAGTTTGTTAGTGGGGAGGAAGTTCTTGACACCCGAGATGAGATTTTCGAGGCCGCCCTCTCTCAGGCGATCCGTTAGCTATTTAATAGGAAGAGATTCAATTACTGAACATGAAGGGGAATGAGAACCCACGTACCCTATTACCCAAAGCACTAAACCCCTTGAGCAGTTCTCCCTGTCCCGCAACACCACCCAGATTTGGCGTCGCATACCCGGTGCCGGCAGTACTGCTCGACATGGTCATCCTTGAGATCTCCCTCGTGCGCCGTACATATTCGAACGCGGCAATGTCTGCGCCGGATGCTTTCAGCTCCTTCTCTAGTTCATTGATGTCGTCTTTGCTGATGACGTTGTCTGGAGAAGAGAGGTAAAAGACAAGGACGAGACGCAGTTTGTCAAGGGGCGTGAAACTGCCGTCTGGCCGCGGTGCACGGAGGGTTTCTAGGATTGAAGCTACTGTCTTGGGGAACGTTGAGCTGTTACTTACTGGATGCGGGAGATGGTTTACTAACCTGCTTGTTGATAGCCTCTTCGGTGCTGAATAGCTCATCCAGACCGCGCCTTTTGATGTGCTCCAGAAGTGCGGTGGCGATGTTCATATGCGTATCAAGGGTTGCCTTCCTCGCAGTCAGCTCTGGCAACTGCGTGATAGCCGTCTTGAGATGCGTCGCATTCGTCGAGAGATCCCTGGTGAAACGTAATGTTTAATGCAACTTGGATAAGAGCGGATCGTAATATGGTCCCACAATTGTGATATGTCATTCACATCACTAACACCCGTACTTCTCGTGATTTCTGCAGCGTCTTGCTTGTACTTATTCAACTCTGCATCGATTTCCTCTGCCACCTGTGGGAAGGGATTGGCGGCGTTCCGGGCCCAGAAAAAGTCTTTTGAGTCGAGGTCATAGGATCGCTTTGGCTGCTGCTGCTGGGAGACAACCACGCGGTTCAGTTTAATTTCTAAGCAGTCGGAAACAAGGGCTTGATACGTCCAGCCATGCGACAGCACGGAGACGAGATCCACATTACGGTCGAGGATAAGGAGAACTGAGGATAAGTCAGTTATCAGGAGTTCTTAACCGAGAAGCATCATGCGCACGTGGGCGTTGCAGATTTGATAACCCTGTCGCATCTTGGGCAAAGAGCGAAGACGAAGATGGAGAGCCGCGCGTAGCTGTAAGTATCGCGTCGCGTATTTTGGTTTCTAGCTTCTTTGCGACCATCTCTGCGGCATTTCCACGAGGTGCACGAATAAATGGAACATGTCCTGCCCGTTTCAATGTTAGTAAAGATTCGAGCAGCGGGAGAATTTAGTCACCCATGGTGGCAATAGCACTGAATAGTCCGCTCGCGACACGTTCAATTTCCGATTCTATTTGTTGTTCAGTTGATGAGGGAGAGTTGAGGATGGCATATGTTGAGTGAGAAGCTGGTGATTCCGGCTGAGGGGATGCTGAGGTTGGAGGCGTGGTAGGAGGTGGGGTTAGTAGGGAAAACAGCGATGGAGAAGGCGCAATGAAGGAGAGATATTGATCAAGAACCTGTTCCGGTAAGAGGGGATAATATGAGAGGAATGGGAAAGACGAACTTGCTCGACAAGCTCGCCTGTGCCGTCTTGTGCAACGGATGCCGCAAGTTCTTCGAGAAGTGCACGGGGTAATGGTTCAACGAAATTGAGGTGGAACGACTCGTAGAGTGACTTCTGGAGATCCTCTGCTATCCGTCGAATGTTCGGAAGAGTTGGAGAGACAAAGTAGACCGCGGGAACATCTGGAAGTGGTGGACGAAGCGAATGCAGCTGTCTGAAGAGC
>QFEU01001916.1:0-11796 GCA_003316345.1 Tricholoma terreum
GGACCCAAAACTGACGAAAATAGTTCAGCAAGTTCGCGCTTTGCATCTCAGTACGCAAGTTTTCCGTATACCCCGAAAATGCATTATTTGGGAGCACGCATGCCGTAGAGTAATAGAAGTGTAAAGAGAATACAGCTGAAGTCGGTCGAAATGCGAAAACCTTCTCATGGCTAAACCGCCAACCTTCTGGCGCATATCACGGATTTGACCAGGTCCTTACCCTGACCTGTTGCTAAACATTCCGGGAGTCACCACGCGAGTAGGCCGGTGAACAACGATGGACTCGCCTGTGGATTAAGCATGCGCGTAAAGCCTTTTTGCACAACAGAGACGGCGTCACGCATGACACGTAGTCCGACAAATTCATCTCGTCTTCGGAGGCGCCATCGTGCGGTACCAATGTCGAGCTTGCCCTTGGTCTCTAACCAGCGTTGAAGTGCAATCTGAGCCGTTGGACGTTGTCGGAAATTAGGTGTCTTCATGAAATCTACCTGATTCTTAAGAAACTCTAGCCCCTCGTACACCTGAAAATATAGGTCAGTTATTGCAAGGTGAAATGTTGTTAGCAAAGTACGTACCTGATAAAAATCTTTGTCGAAGACAGCACCCAGAGAGAAGACATCCAACTTGAAAGCATCGTACTGTAGATGTTTCTTCAATTCGGGAGGATCCCCTTCGCGACCGTCGAAGCCTTCGAGGATATGTGATTGACCAGGTCCGAACCGCATGGCGCAGTCGTAGTCAATGATGAAGTACCGAACCGGGTGGTCAATTCGCGCAAGCGGAGCAATGGGGTTGACGCCATTGGGCGCGCAATCATTTCGTACAAAATGCCATCCTTGTGGCAGAATGGGTCGAGCATCCATCATGATATTCTGAGAACTTAAATCCCTGAAGACGTCATGAATGTTAGCACGGGTAAAATTTTTGAAGAGAGTGCGTCGTACTCATGTGCAACAAGATGCCTATGCATAAAGTCCAGCCCCTAACGAACTGAGCGTGGCGTATGTATGAAGCGGCATGGACACTAACCTCAAGAATTTGAGTCACGAAATCGACCACTTCACCCACGAAACAAAATTCCGGGTCATCATATGGCCTTAGAAGTGGCATGACGATGTACTCCACTACCGGCGAAATAGGGTCCCGAAAAGAATCCAGGATAGGCACGCAATGATTTTTTGTATCGCGTAACATCACATCCGTTGATAAATACTTGGCGATTTTCACCTCATTTGTTCTGACGACTTCAGACTCCCCAGGATAGGTTTTCGGCAGTATGCGCTTGATGCAAACGACAGTCCCATCTTCCACTCTTTTGGCATCCAACACCATATAAAGCTGAGATTCCAGAATGTCAACAGCGTACAACCGATGGAAGCAAGGGGGACTCACAGGTTTCATGATAGAATCATCACAAGTGTCGGGATCTAAGTTGGTACCAAACCACGAAGGAATCCACCCAGGCCTGTAACGGATGCGTAACTCCAGTCCTCGGCCTAGCAGAAATGAATAGCGATCGCGCCATGTCTCCTCGTCTGAGGCGAGTTCACTACGATATGATCGAGGTTGATCAGTTGGGAGCACTGGTATGGGTGGAGAAGTTGAAGTTGAACTGGAATCAGAAAAATCATGGCCAACACGCGGAGCCGTTGTAGGGGGAGATGACCTATTAGGTGCCATTCCATTACAGACCCTGCCCTTGGTTCATTCGCACCCGTTTGAACCCAGCTGCAACGAGGCGCGGAGTGGCATCCCCAAGTTGTCGATAACATAATAGTAATCATTCCAAATTCAAGCACCGACAATTGATATTACATGTAAGTTTGGTTACAACACGCGCCTTCAGCGTGTGGTCACCCAGATTCTTGTTCAAAAGTCAGTCATATCATGGTAGGCATTTCTCCCTCCGCATCCAGTTACTCTAAACACAATTCATGGGCGCAGCACAAGATATCTTCAGTTACTCCGTTGGGGGACTTGCCGTCATCAGCACCGTTACATCAGCCTTCTTCTATTGCCGCTTGTTCTTGCCATCTACACGGCTCAAAGTTCTAGACGAGTTGCTTCTGGAGACGAAGAACATCTACCACAAAGCCGAAGCCGAGCAGTTGTTGCCTAACGAGGTGTCGAGTGATGCACAGGCGCGTTTGAGGATGTCAGTTGCACCACGCCACACCTGTTGATAAGAGGCTAATCACTGCCAGACAATAGCTACGAAGATGAGAGTGATACGCTTCGGGAGGTGACATATCGGACTCAGTCATGCCTCGATATCCTTCGCTCCATGTTCAAGGGACATGCAACACGAATTATGCGCCTTGCTAAGGAAGTCGGAAAGCTAAGAGCTCTTTTAATGGTATGCTCAATCGTAACATCGCACCATCTGGCTGACTTATCTCACAGACAGTGAGTCAAAACGAGCGAGCACGTAGAGGTCGGGAGCTTCAACAAAATCGAATTGTCACCTCAGAACCTGGTGTCGAGGACAACCGCCCTCCTACGCAAGTAAATGATGCGCATGGTTCGTAATTGTGACTACTCATTTATCGTAGTTGATATCCTCCACAGCCAGTCAACTTGGTTCATCGCTTTCAGAAGATCCACCAAGTCTCCCCATCACTATTGATCAGTTGCCAGGTTGGTCTTTACTACATCGTACGCATCAGGACGTTATATTGTCTGTGGCAGACTCAGCCTCAACGTTTTCATTACCTGCTGGTGAAAACTCACGCACTCCTACTTGCCTTATCTGCTCGTTCCTAAGATGGACGCAGAATTCGTCTCGAACGGAGGGTCTTCTTCCATCGTTCGTGGTCAGGGAAGCAGAGCGGTGGTCATCCAGCTCGAATGCGAGTACATCTAGCAGGTCATCGACTCTGGTCAATGAGCCACCCCAGAGGTCGACTTGGCGTCCGTGGTCTTTACCGAGGGTCGTTCCAGTCGCTATTTGGGAATTTCTCGGTCGTCGGACACATAAATCGAATGAGGACGTCACTCCCATACCCTGCCACAATTCTACTACAACATCACCAGTTTAGCCACACTTTCAAACTCTTATGAATGTATTTATTGTTACCTATGCCGACCGAAACATCACTCATCGCGGACATTTACAATTCTTGTATTATTAGGTTGTTTTGTACATAGTATCCGTTTGCCACATTTTGTCCAATTGAGGGATATAAGTGAGGATTCGACGGCGTGAACGAGGCTGTGGTCAGTTTATATTAAGGAGGCTATGTAATCCTGACGACTAATTGTTCAGGGTGCCGAGATCGCAGCCCTTCAAATGCAATCGGCACGGTGGTGTTCTGGAACGGCTTCAGCCAGATTGAACGTGTCGAGGTCCAGGCCATGGGCGGAGTCGTAAATCATATTTTGCTAGCGAAAGAGGCAACCTGGATATGAATCCGTATTGTCACACTCGATGCATGATGCACGATTTTCCAGGTACCCAATTTATGTCCCTGGTTGTTGCCTGAAAGATGAACAACTTGACCATTCAAGGGAGATCCCCCATATCATGTATGGACTAAGTACAGCCTCACTCGACAGGACCCAAGAGGGGAATATGGGTGACCTCAACAGGTAATTGATATAATTACATACACCCGCACTTTTATGAGTTTTTTCTCAGGAATTGCACGTCCAGCTTTGTGCACTCCCAGACCTAGTCAACTCCGAGTCTACAGAATTTTCCCGTGTCCTGACTTTATGTAACTTAGGTCGTGTTTAAAGTAGACTAAGTCCTGGTCGATGTCGCACGCTCGACGACAACGCCGAAATCACTTGAGGTGAAGTCTAGCAGTGTCATAGCGCCACGATTGACCCTATCGACGCAGGATCTCACGTGTAACTGACATGCTCCAATGACCGATCGCGAGACCCAACTCGTTTTCTTTGCATTAAAATCCCTAAGAATACAGTATCGGTATATTTCCACCTCCCCCTAGGATTCTATACTGACTTGACTATTCAAGATCGTCCCGATCAAATGTGTATACGATGACGAGAGACCCACTGGAGATGAGTCTTATTACCTTACGACTCATGCTGCTTCTGACCCAAATGAGTTGCGCCTATCAGTGAGGTGTCGGCAATTAGGTCGACGGCTCCCTCTTCGCTGGATTCAGTCAGGCCAGAGCGCTAGACTCTTCGTATATGGCTCGAAGATCAGAAAAGTGTGAATCCTAAGTATAGAGCAGCGCTAGGGAACAAAAAGAATTAGTTGCCTATTACAATGACGATTAACAGGATCATTGCGCACGTATCATGGATTTGACCAGGTCCTGACCCTTGCCTGTTGCTGAAAATGATATTGGGCATCAATGCCGCCGAGCGATGAATAATTATGCGCTAACCTGTGGATTCAACATGCGTGTCACGTTATCGAAGCTTTGTTGTACGACAGAGACGGCGTCACGCATGACACGAAGGCCAAGGAATTCATCTCGTCTTCGGAGGCGCCATCGAGCCATAGAGATATCGAGTTTAGCCTTAGCTTCTAGCCAACCCTGAAGTGCAATCTGGGCCGTCGGACGCCGTTGAAAGTCAGGAGTCTTCATGTATTCTATCTGGTGCTTCAGGAAGTCTAGCCCCTCGTAGACCTTGAGATTTAGGTCAGTTATTGAGGATGAAGTATTGCCGGCAAAGCACGTACCTGGTAAAAATCCTTCTCGAACACATTACCAAGAGTAAAGACATCCATCTTGAACGCATCGTACTGCAGATGTTTCTTAAGTTCGGGAGGGTCACCTTCACGACCATCGAAGCCTTCGAGGATGTGTGATTGACCATGTCCAAACCGTATGGAGCAATCATAGTCGATAATGAAGTATCGAACCGGATAATCAATTCGGGCGAGCGGCGAAATTGAGTCAACGCAGTTGGGTGCAAAATGACTTCGGACGAAATGCCACCCTTGTGGAAGAATGGGACGACCGTCCATCATAATGTTCTGGGAAGTTAGGTCCCTGAAGACGTCATGGATGTTAGTACAAGTGAAAGTCTAAAGAGAACGCGTCTCACTCATGTGCGACTAGATGGCTATGCATAAAGTTCATCCCCTGATGAAGTGAGTAAGCAGTGCGGGATAAGGATAGTGCGATGCACAGACCTCGAGAAGCTGCGTTACGAAATCGACTACTTCACCGACGAAGCAAAACTCTGGATCGTTGTACCGCCTCAGAACCGGCATGACGATGTACTGAACTTCTGGAAGAATGGGATCCCGAAAAGAATCTAAGATGGGCACACAATGGTTTTCCGGATGGCGCAGCATCTGCTCCGTCGATAGATATCTACCGATCTTCACCTCGTTTGAGGTCTTTAACTCTCCAATGGTTTTCGGTCCAATACGCTTAATGCAAACGAGGGCACCGTCACCAAGTCTTTTCGCATCCAATACTGGATGTAGCTAAAAAGGTGAAGTATAATCAGCGTATGACTTGTGAGGACATGGCATCAGGATGCTAACACTTTTTCTGACAGAGTCCTCACAGCTTGCGGGATCCTGGTCAGTACCAATCCACGAAGGAATCCATCCCGGTCGATAGCGTGAGCGCAACTCCAGCCCTCGGTTCAGTAGAAATAAGTAGCGATCGCGCCATATCTCTTCGTGCTTTACGATTTCAGTGGAGTACAAACTGTGTATTTCTGCAACCTGTGCCGACACTGGGCGAATCGGTATCACGTGTGAAGATGTTGGGGTGACAGGGACAGTGGCACGAGTCATAGGTAGAGATGATATCCCTGCCATTCAGAGAGGCACTGATCTCTACTCATTCGTTGCAGCCCGTTGAGGTTCGAAACGAGGTGCAATGAAATGACTCGGATAACGTAATCAAGGGCCGACTCCAGTCCATGCCATTACAACGTGTTGTACTCCCTCATTTCAAAAACCCCTCATATCATGGTGCATTGTGTTCATTGCCCCCTACTCTCGCCAGGGATTTCAGCCTCTAGTCATGGACTCGGCACAGAACATCTTCAGCTACTGCGTTGGAGGACTTGCCCTCGTCAGCACCATTCTCTCAGTGCTGTCCTATTGTCGCCGATACTTGCCGACCACTCAGCTCAGACGGCTGGATGACTTATTAGTGGAGACAAAAAACATCTATCGCAAAGCTAATGACGAGGATCTATTGCCCACCGACGTTTCTACATATGCCCACATGACCTTGACAATGTTAGTATATATATGACGTCCCGACGTCGCAGCATTGATCAGTGTGCAGATACGAAGACGAGAGTGATAAGTTGCGGGAGGTCGCATACCGAGCCAGATCACGCCTCGAGACTCTCCGTTCGCTGTTCCTGGGACATACACGACGAATCATGTGTTTAGTAGAGGAGGTCAGTGATTTAAGGTCGCTCTTGATGGTGAGTTCTATGTGCCACATTGGGCGGTCTATGGTTAATCATATTTGAAGACTGTAAGCCAAAATGAGAAAGCACGTAAGGCTAGAGAAACCCAAACAAATGGGGTTGTCCTATCTTCGCAAGTGGATGAAACTTCCGACGCTTCTACTACCCCATGCATCGACAACGCTCACGGTTTGTCATTAAAATTGACTACTGTACTAGCACTTATCAACGTTTTTGTAGGTGACTTTGGACTCCCTTCTGGCTCCTGTACTCTCGTTTCTCAAGATCCCCCAAGGGGGTCAATGGGTACCGACCAACCTACAAGTTTGCCTCTTATACTTTTATAGATTTCATCCTCGCTAAACCTCTATCTCAGACGATTGTTCTTTCCCTGACCCACCAGCAGCTCCTTTTCCATCGCCTCTCGACCACATCCGCCGCACCTCGACGTGCTTCGTCTGCTCCCTTTCAGGGTGGTGGACACGTGAGTCGTCTGTAGTACAAATAAGCCTTCCGACATTTGCTGTTCCGGTGGAGGATCAGCGCGCATCCATCCTCAATTCAAGTGTGTCTAGCAGGTCATCGACTCTGGTCGATGAGCCACCCCAGAAGTCGACAGAGCGTCGGTGGTCTCTGCTAATCAATCGCGTTTCAATCTATGTCTGTACATTTTTTGGCCGTCGAACCTACACAGATCAACAACCGAATCCGGACGACATCCCCCTTCCTCGTCGTGACTGTGCCACAACATCTCCGGTGTAGCTACACTTACAAGCTTACCCGAATGTATTTCTTACCGTCCATACCATACCGACTTATGCGTCCAATTATCGTTCTTCACAGACACTTACAATTTTTTGTATTTTTAGATTGATTTGTACATAGCAATTGCAACACGTTGTCTGATGTAACAGGCGTAGGTGAGGTTCCAACATGGGAGACTCTGGCTGTGGTCAGTGCAGATTGATATGAGAGACGTTGTGGGTCCCGACAGGATAGAGCTCAGACAGGACCCACAATAACGCAGCCACCAAATAGGACATGGAACAGCCTCGACCGACAACGTGCCGAGGTGCAAACCGTGTGCAGAGTAGTAATGATGTCCGGCGAACAAGTTCGAAAGAGGTAAGTTGGTCATAATTTCTTGGTCACTTTATACTAATCACTAAATTGTGTTCCCGATCGTTTCCCGAAAGATAAACGAAGGAGATCCCCTTGATTGGGAGCCGTGAATATGTCGTGTTGTACATGGGGCTCTGCAGAAGCCACGGACTTTCTCGCAGGCGGTGGAAGGCTGTTCTTCGAGAATTCTACATAAGAGTTTAGTGAACACCATTCGTGATTTTGTTCGTTGGTTCGATTTCGAACCAAGTTGACTGAACAAGGAAATTGCGGATTCAACATGAGCCGTAAAGGTCTGCACTGCACGAGCAGGCACGATGATCACGATTGGGGGCTTCGGCATTGCGCTGTATAATTGAAAAAGTGGTTGAATCAATGTGGGGGCTAATGCAGAATGATGTCTGGAAGTGATTTCGTCATACAGAGGACCAGAGGACGCCTGTCCGCCACATAACCTCCAATAGCAACTTTACTGGCCCAACGAATTGGCAGAATTATAATTTTCGGATTCCAAGGGCATATTTCACAATACGATTGATTACAGTTCGAGCTCGAGCGAGGGTATTCCCATGACAGAAACCCACTGCAGAATAGTCTGATTGCTCTACGACGGAATGCTGCTTCTGACCCTATCAGCGATCACGTCGACGGCTCCCTCTTAGCTATATTCAGCCTCAGGAGTTCTTCGGATATGGCTCGAAGATCAGAAAGAAGTATATCCTGAACATGTAGCAGCACTAAACCTAAATAATTTAAATACCAAGAACAATGGTGATCAGTAGGATTGCGCACGTATCATGGATTTGACCAGGTCCTAACCCTAGCCTGTTGCTGAAGATGCCATAAGTAAGCAAGCAGCCGAGCGAATAGCGAACGATACACTAACCTGTGGATTGAGCATGCGAGTAACGTCACCGAAGCTCCGCTGCACAACAGACACGGCATCGCGCATGACACGAAGGCCCACGTTTTCATCTCGTTTACTGAGGCGCCATCGAGCGACAGAGACATCAAGCTTGGCCTTGGTCTCTAGCCAGGATTGAAGTGCGACGTGCGCCGTCGGGCGCCGTCGAAAATCCGGAGTCCTCATGTAGTCTATCTGCCCTTTCAGGAACTCTAATCCATCGTACATCTGCGGATATAGTTTATCTATTTAATGATAGTTATCGTTCACAAGGTACGTGCCTGGTAAAAGTCCTTGTAGAAAATGTTCCCCAGAGTAAAGACATCCACCTTGAAAGCATCGTACGGGTGATCTTTCGTTAGTTCTGGTGGGTCGCTATCGCCGCCGCCGAAATCTCTGACGAGATGTGATTCACCAGGACTAAAGTGCTTGGAACAGTCGTAATCAATAATGAAGTACCGAACTGGGTAGTCAATTCGTGTAAGCGGCGCAATAGGATCGATGCCATTAGGTGCACAATAATCAAGTGCAAAGTGCCACCCCTGTGGAAGAATAGGACGAGCATCCATCATAATGTTCTGCCCAGTCAAGTCTCTACAGGTAGAAATGTTATAACAGTTAAGCGACGAGCAACAGTTCACAATACCCGTGAGCGATAAGATGGCTATGCATAAAGTTCAATCCCTGGCAAATTGTTAGGCGGGTGTTCACGACTGACAAGAACACCAACCTCCAAGATTTGAGAGGCGAAATCGACCACTTCACCGATAAAGTGGAATTCCGGATCGTTGTACGGCCTCAGGATTGGCATGACGATATATTCGACTTTCGGAAGAATAGGATCGCGGAAAGAATCCAAGATCGGTATACAGTGATTTGTAGGATCGCGTAACATCTGTTCCGTCGATAAATACGTGCCGATCTTCACCTCGTCCGTTATCCGTTCTCGCTCTATACGCTTGATGCATACAAGGGCACCGTCTTTATGTCTTATAGCATCCAATACGCTAAAGATCTAGGGATGTAAAGGGTCAGAATATTGCGATCGCTCAGTACATCCACAAACCAACAGGTTTCCTAATCGAGTCCTCGCAAGTTGTGGGATCCAAGCTAGTGCCAATCCACGAAGGGAGCCATCCAGGCCGATAGCGGAAGCGTAATTCCAACCCTCGGGTCAAAAAGAATGAGTAGCGATCGCGCCATACCTCCTCGTCTTTTGCCAGTTCAGCAGGATGAGATCGATGGAGTTTAGCCGCAACGTTTGTTGGGACTGATGTGGGGCGTTGTGTCACGTGTGAAGGAAAACAGTGGTTAGCACGCGTTGAAGGGACAGGAGGAGATGATATATTGGCTGCCATTCAGAGACGCCGCTCTTCACTCATTCTGAACCCAGTGGCAGCGAATAAGATGTCGAAATAATTTCGGGGATGTGACGGGTGGGTAACGTGATCCGTTCCACGCCTTCGCCTCATGTCGCCGTCCAAAACACGACCTTATCATTCATGGCTGAACTTTCCGAAACATTCTCCCAAGCCCTCCTTGCGGACAGACAAACCCTGTCATGGACCCAGCATCGAGTATCTTCAGCTACTGCGTTGGAGGCCTTGCACTCATCAGCACCTTTGGCTCAATACTATGTTATTGCCGTCTATACTTGCCCACTACTCAGCTTCGGCTCTTGAACGATGTGCTTGTGGAAACCAAGGATATCTATCGAAAAGCCAGTGACGAGAGATTGTTACCTCCTGAAGTATCCAGGGATGCACAGATTCGTCTGAGCCTGTCAGTCTCATTACGACAGTCATGGTACTGTTCTGATCGGCCTGTAGTTACGAAGATGAGAGCGATAGGCTCCGAGAGATCACATACCAAGCAATGTCATGCATTGATACTCTTCGTGCATTGTTCAAAGGACACACAAGACAGATCATGCGTCTGGCAAAGGATGTCGGGAAGTTAAGGGCCTTTTTAATGGTCAGTATGTGATACCCAAGTGTTTTCAGAGCTAATTCCCTCCTACAGACGACCAGTCAAAGAGAAAAAGCTCGCAGGACAAAAGCCAGTCGACAACGGCAATCCGTGCTCTGTTCAGAATTTGGCGAGGCTTCCGACATGGCCACTGCAGAATCGACGCAGTGTAGCAATGGCGTTGAAGGTCGGTCAAGGAATTTATGATCATTTGCTTAACTAGGTTCTCAACAGGGCAGTACGATCGAGGATGTTCGTCCCCTTCAGATTCGCTCGCGCGACCGACTTCAGATCTTCCAAGCATCAATCGGTTAGCAGGTTAGCCTTTGACGCGTCACAAACTTCAAGCTCGACTAATACTTTGCATAGATGATGTCGTACTCGCTGAACCAGCGACCATAATCCATCCACCCGCTCTCAGTGGTCATAACCGCATCTCGACCTGCCTGGTCTGCTCCTTTTTGGGATGGTGTTCACGTAAATCCTCTCGGACGGAGTCGACACTACCGTCATTTGTTGTTCGTGAAACAGCTCGAGAATTACTGAGCTCGAGCACAAGTGCATCTAGCGGGACATCAACTCTGGTCGATGAGCCAGCTCACAAATCTTTGTCTTTTCCGCCTGTTCGTCTTCCAGTGTCCAGCTGGACATTTGGTCGTGCCGACTCTGTTCAGGAACCAGGCTGCGACATCAATCTCCATCCGTGTGATGATTTTACTATTGCACCATCTGCGGTATAGCTACACTTCTGTGATAAATATATGAACGTGTCCACCAATAACGCCGTTCATCCGATGCATGCAATCATTCTTGATCACAGACACTTACAATTTTCTGTAATTTTAGATTGATTTGTATATAGCAATTGCAACACGTTGTCCGATTTCACGGTGTGACGATGTTTCGGCATGGAAGAGATGGCGGTCAGTGCAAATTGATATGAAAAGGTTGTGGGTCCTGACTATCAAGTTATCAGGGTAGGGCTCAGCTGCAGGGCTGAAACGGCATGGCCACGCACTGGAACGGCCTCACCCGGCAACGTGTCGGGGTGCAAACCATAGGCGGAAACGTAAATTATATCCTACCAGCAGTTCGAAAGAGGTAAGGTGGGCATGATTTCGTGGTCAATAAGCTGATTGTTGAGTCACGTTCCCGATTATTGCATGGAAGGTGAACGCACGTCCAAGGAGATCCCCGAGCTTGGGCTATGGACTGCAGCATGGGGAGTCATGATGGAGAAGGGCGGTATATCTCTGCAGAGCCAGGTTTACGTAATGTAAGCAGAACCCAAAAATCGGGCTCTGGTGCAGCCTCCTTCCCATGCCCAACTTCGCGGTTGAGAGGAAATCGGTCCGAATATTATCTTATCTGTTTGATTATCGCACAAATTTCAAACCCAGCATAACTTTATTTCCTTCAACCGCTCCGTAGGG
>QFEU01001920.1:0-16270 GCA_003316345.1 Tricholoma terreum
ATGGAAATTGATACTGGGAGCTTGATGGGTTGCGTTTAGACATATGGGCAACTGCAGTTGTGCATCGTGAATCCTCATCCACTGGGTTATTCTCATTTATGTGTTCCCATTCCAGGCACGTGGCAAAGCCGATCTCAAAAAGCCACCCCTCTCAAAACACTTCAGCAATGATAAGAAGCTTCGCCTCCCTCCAATCCCTGGTTTGGCTGCACTGCCCACCTCTGCCTCTATGTCCACAGGTCCCACTGACCCCATGGCTCTCCTTCAACAGCTCATTCAGCAAAATGCCGCTATGATGATGTTTGGTAGCTCTTTCAACCCTCTTGCACTTGCTTCTTCTATTGGTGTTGCTCCACTTCCCTCTATGATGGCGTTAGGATTGGGAATGGCTTCAGCGTCCTCTGCATCAGCTACCTCTGGTTCGGTGACTTCCTCACCTAATAATGTTGTGAAGCTCCCTCGTTCAATTTCAGTTGAAGAATTCTGCTTGTGCTATGGTATTTCTGATTCAGATAGGCTCAAACTGGTTACTCTGGAGGTTCATCTTGATGATTGTGCAGTCAAGAGGCTGGAACCGGAATACTGGAAGGAGGTTGGATTTTTGAAGCTAGGCTGGGACCGCTTTCTTGCTGCACACCGGCAATTCATCAAGAACATTAGGAATGGGGTTTGGGGGTAATGTATACATGTTGTCCGTGCTCATCTCTGCCATTTCTGCTACTTTACGATATACCCTGCATGCTTGAACCACTGATACACTTTTTCTGCTGTAATACAACCACATGCTTCCAGCAATGCCTTGATAGTGTCGTTTTTGTTGCGTATGATCCATCCATTGTGTCGAATATATGCCTTTACTGTGAATTATGCAGTCAATCAAATTGTTGCATCTTATGTTGGAGTAAAAACACATACAGCAACTGAATGATTCTTCAATTGGAGTCAAGTCAGGGGAATATGGTGGCAAGTATGCAATAATACAGCCTAGCATGGTCAAACAGCAGATATGACTGCATATATTCACCAACTCACAAGCATTGTGTACGAGATCAATGAGAAGATTATTGTGATGAATTCTGCAGTTGTCAAGGACCAGGATTGATCGTTCTTCTGGCCATGGATTCATCTGTGGAAGCTATACATATAGCTATCAGTAGACATTACAAGATGTAGAGAATATGATAGCACCACTTCTTCTGCAATGAAATCATAGAATGTCATCAAATCGAATGAACCCAGTACAGCCTGAGCAGCAATATACCCATCAACTGTCATCGCTGCTACAAGTGAATAGCGGTCCCCTTGAACAAAAATGTCTGTCAGCTCGGCATGTTCACCAGATACAGCATGGCCCCAATGGCGTGCAGTAGAGTGGTCATTCTTGCTGGTTTTGTCGACAACAACAAATTCCTGTGCCTGTCCTTTGCCATGCTCCAGAACAAACTCCCTCCATTTGAGCCTAAGTGCTGCATCCCTCTCAAGTGCAAGTTTTCGAAGTAGCTTCCTTGTCAGTCCAGCTTCCTGTAAATTTTGCTGAAGAGCGGAACAGCTGATCATGATATCATGATGGATGGCCAGCCACCAAACAAGTTCATCGAGATAGATATCAGAATTCGTTTTGTAGACCTGGTACACTGCAGTGAGAACAGCTCTAGTGATGATTCTTGTTCGACCCTTGAGCAGCGAGGGTGATTTGTTGACCATGCCAAAAGTGTCAAAGATAGTGCTCCAGCGATATAAACTAGCATGAGACACTAAAAGAGCTGAAAGGATGTCTTCTTCGTCCCATCCAGCTGCCCACAGACATAGCACACAGTCCTTGAGATCGGCACTGATCCTGCGGTTCACCATTGCGGTGAGGAAGAGAACAATTTCCTTTTTTGGATGGCGGGGGAAAAAAAACATGTGTCTCATTATATTTCAGAACTGCTGTAATAATGTCAGAATACTGCATCAGAAGTATTTTGAAAGTATTGTGAGAATCTGTTGGCATCTAGGCTGTAAAGAAGTATTATTGTAAAATTAGGGTTGTTCACAGTAGCCATTCTTGGGCCATTTTTAGCTCATTTTCAGACTCATTTTTGGATTATTTTTGTGTATTTTGCAGAGAAACAAACAAAAGGGAATGAAAAATGGAATGAAAAATGATATGAAAAATGGTTACTGTGAACACCCTGGGAAGGAAATTTTAGAAAAATGGAGCAAAAATGCATTTTCACCTTCAGGCACACTGCCAAAAGGATGCAAAATGATCATTTTCCAGGTCCCTTAGCCTGAGAGGGTGGTGGTGTCATGTCTGGAACAAAAAATTTCCTTATTTAGGTCTAACTTAGACTCTTTTTAGGCTCTATTTGTTACCCCATTAAGCTCTATTTTCAGCATATTCCCCAAGCCCAAGTGGCAATGCCAAATTTACAGTCAATTCCGCTCTGATTTACAAACAGATCATATGGTTGAAATAAGCAAAAAATTTCGCTTTAGATAGGATATAGATTTATCAAGTTTAAAGCAAGTTTACGCAAGTCCAATGGCAAGAGGTTCTGGACCCGTTGTTGCTATGGCGCCTGCACCGTGTGCACGTCCTTTGTCTTATCTACACTGCGTGTGATAAGATGTTCATGCTGAACTACTGCACCACATGCATTGCAAGTCCCACTGGACTCTTTTCATGCACATGTCATGTGCCAAAAACCCTATTCCTAGGAAGGGGGGAGATTCAGAGACATTGCCTGTTTCAGGTCATCTCTGTTACTCTCTCTCTCCCTTCTAGGTAAGGGCTTTCTCTCTCGTCTTACTTCTCATTTCTCATGTAACTCACCTCTGTCTCTGTCTCTCTCTCCTAGTGTTATCTCAGTTTACATGCAGTGTATCATTTTGTGCTTAGAAAATTACACATCGTTCCTCACATATCAGACATCGAACATGCAACCTACTTTGGTCAACCAGCAACACTGGAAAGAACCACTGGGGAAAATGAGGGAGGAGCAAGCCAAACCCTCTCTGTTGGATTGTCTGAAAAATCCACCGGTCCTGTTGAACCCGGAGCCCAAATCGGAGGGAACTCAGTACCGCCTGCCATGACAGATTCCAAGGAAGACCCATTCTGGGCTAGTCTCATCTCAAAGATGGACAACCTCATCCAGGATTTCTGGGAAGACAAGACCTCGCAAATGAAAACACTCTACCAAATTCTACAAGTATTGCATGAAGCCAATGTCAGTGAATCAGTTCAGAAGGCAACCCTTGAACAATACACTCTCTACGTCGACATCATTGCATCCAAACAAAAAGGAGCTGTACAAGGAGGATTACAAGCCATTGAGGAAAACAATCAAGGAGAACCCACAGTCGGAATTGCCGATGTTTTGGTCCTCAATCAGATTGCTCAAGGTGGTGAATCGGACACAGCAGGAGATGCAGAATGGTTCTTATGAGAGCTCTGAAGGGACCTTCTCCACAAGCAACGAAGACAAAGCATATCAAGTTCCACCAGTTCAAAGAGTGATTCAGAAGCCACAGGAGGAGAGGGAGAGTCCAACAAAAAGAAGCAGATTTACCAGTCACAATTACTGTGGTACACTACCGAAGTTGAGGCACAGGCTAAAGAACTTGATGAGAACAGAAAGCGAACACGAGATGCACTTGCTACCGTTCAAAAGGACCTCGCGTTCGCTGAGCGAGAGATCAGAAGAGCCACATCGGCTCCCCAGGCATTCCCAGAGTCCGAATGGAGGCATATATTCAAAGGAGAAGCCATTAACCATGATGTCATCTTCAGCAGTCTCCACCACATTGCCCCTCCTAAGGAGAATGTGGGATGCATCAGAAGAACAGAGATCTCTCTCTTGGAAAGTCGGATCCAGTTCGAAAGGTGCAAATGAGCGGCGACTGGACCATTGCATGGCATGCCACCTCCAAAGCGACCTTGTATGTTTTCCCTCATCAAGCCAAGGAGTTATGGCAGTGGGGAGATTACATGGTGTCTGAATTCTCTGCCAAACATGTCAATGCTCATTACAAACTCATCGCCTTTGACAGAGCCATCTGATCGACAGTGGGAGGTGGACAGTCAATCCTACTCACAAATCGAGAGCAGTTCACCTATCTATACTCTGCATACCTTCTCCCAGATGGAATCCAAGGTGGTTCCAGTAGCCGATTCACAACTGGAGACCAACGCCCCAAGGGACAGTCAATGGAAGTATGTCATCGATTCAACAGCATTGGAGGATGCCGCAGTCCTGCAAACACATGCTGGTACCATCATATCTGCTTCAAATGCAAACAACCTGGACACAGCCAAGACAGCTGCACTCAGTAGGTCTGATATGGTCTACGGAATGCATCCAAAATTCCTCAGATACAATGTTTGGGACCATGAGCAAACAGACACCAATGACATGATTCTTTTGCCCTACTGTCTAGCTGACTGGACTGAACAAGCAAAACCATTACCCTCAGTACCTACATATGAACTAGCAAACATTGAAGCAATGAGAACTATAAAGGACCATCCAACTCTTTTCAAAATTGTCACACCAATCAATGTAGACCTCTTCGAGCAAATGCTACTGAACCATCCCAACCAGCCCTTTGTTCACTCTGTTTGTTGAGGTCTGCAAGAAGGTTTCTGGCCATGGGTGAATACACATCATGAAAGCTATCCATCTATTGTAGATGAATCACTAGGAATGCCACGAGACGCAACAGAACAGAACTTTTTACAAACCCAGCAAGACCATGAGCGTTCGAAAGAGAGATTCTCAGGCTCTTTGGGTCGAGAACTTTTCCCGGGTATGCATGCTTCGCCAATACATGCAGTTCCTACACTGCGCTCTGAAAATCTTCACATGGTCATTAACCAGAGTGCTGGACAATTTGCTCCTAACTCCATGATCAAACATGAGGACATCAAAGGTTTTCCCCTGGACAACATGAGACACCTGGGGGCAGGGTTACTTGCTTGTCATCGAACAGCACCTAATCAGTCATACTTGATCTACAAGTCAGATGTTGCTGAAGCATACCGTTTATTACCAATGCATCCTTTATGGCAAATCAAGCAAATTGTTACAATGGACGAAGAACAGGATGTCAATCGTAATAATTGCTTTGGGGGACGAGGTTCGGCAGGTGTCTACATCGCTTTCAATGGTTTGGTGATGTGGATGAAAGGACAATTCCAGATCTCTGGACCTACATGGATGACTCATTCGGAATTGACAAGTGTGGAAATAAGTGGTGGTATCATTGATATGGGAAAGATATGCCTGCCAACCAGATGAAGCTTCTGTCCCTATGAGACAATCTGGGCATCCTGCATGAGCCGCACAAACAAGTTTTCAGAGAAACACTCACCGTCATCGGTATAGAAGTCAATGCAAACAGCCTAACACTCACACTTCCCAGTGAAAGCCTAAACAACCTCTTAGAAGAGCTCCAGTGTTTCACAGCCTGGTATGAAAAGAAAAAGGGTGCTTCGTGGCCTCTGCATTGGTGGCAACAGCTGGCTGATTGGTTGAATTGGAGCTTCAACGTGTTTCCAATGATCCAACCAGCTCTGAACAGCTTCTATCCCAAGATAGCCAGGAAGGACCAACCCTTGATGAAGATTTGGGTCAACAATGCAGTTCACAATGATCTCAACTGGGCATCAACTTACCTACGCAACTCATTGGGAATCAGGCTTCTATCCTCTGTTTCTTGGGACAAAAAAGATGCAGACGAGACAGTCTTCTGTGATGCGTGTATGACAGGTCTAGCTTTCTGGTTTCCAGCACGCCGTCAGGGTTTCTACTGTCCAGTCCCACTGGACCCGGAAAGCAACATTATATTATATTTCGAGGCCTTAGCTGTGGCAGGGGCATTGGACAATCTGCGTACCTCAGCAATGAAATCATCCAAAATTAATGTATACACCGATAGTATGAACACTGTGAACATTTTCAACTCCTTGCGTTGCCTGCCAGAATTCAACCCTCTTCTTTGTCACTGCATGGACATCTTCTTGGAAAATGAGTTCAATGTGCGCATCCTTCACATCCCAGGTGTACAAAATGTAGTAACAGATGCGATCTCGTGTCGAGAGTTCAACCAGGCTGTAAAGTCAGTGTCAGAACTCCACATATCATCTTTTCAACCCCTACAATTCAGAACGTTGGGGGCAACAAAAAAATGATTACCTCCCATGTTTGTGCCTGGCAACCTCAACAGGAGCCATGGACGCAAGAGCACTTAGTCTGTGAGTGAGCTATCGCCCTAGGACAAGCAATTGATGTTGGAACCTGGAAGAATTATGGTTCAGCACTCAACTCCTACCTGTCATTCATCCGCATGCACAACATGCCAGTTGAACCAACATCCGATACACTCAGCTTGTACACAGTCTACATATGCCACCACATCAAGCCTGACTCCGTTGACACCTATCTCTCAGGAATTTGCCACCAACTCAAACCATATTTTTCCAATGTTCGCAAAGTCCAAAAGTCTCATCTTGTCCACCACACACTCGAGGGTTGCAAACGACTGCGAGGGACTCCTATAGTCTGCAAGTGGGCCCTTACTATTGCAGACCTCAATACTGTATGTGTGGCACACTCCTCTCATCCTACACATGACGATCTCCTTTTTTGCATGCAACTCTGTGTTGGCTTCTTTGCCCTGATGCGATTGGGAGAGCTGACTTGGCCAGATGATAGAGAGCTTCATGATTCCCATAAACTCACCACACGTAACTCTGTTGCACTCCATGAGTCCACCTTACAATTTTTCTTGTCTGGCCACAAGGCTAACAGATTTTTTGAAGGGAACACAGTCATTCTATGTGCCAACCCTTTTTTCCTGCAATCCACTAACACTTTTCTGTGCCTACCTACACTCCTGCGATTGCCTCTTCCCACTGTCATCTCCACTCTGGCTCATGGCTAATGGTACTGTGCCAATGAGAAGGCTTTTCATCTCTTGCCTCCATCTTTTTTTCAATAATGATGTTGGAGGTCAATCAATGCATGCAGGAGGTGCCACCTCACTTGCTGAGAACGGGGTCGTGCCACACATCATACAAGGGATTGGACGTTGGGCTTCTTCCACTTGGCAAATTTACATCCGCAAGCATCCTGTTCTCCTTCAGGCTATGCTGCATGTCTGACTCGCCCACCTTGCTCGTCATGCATGACAATACACCTTCGCTGAGGTTTTCACCCACACTTGGCTTTCTGTCTCTGCTTTTTCTTCTTCGTTTACAGCTGACTGCAACTTCTAATGTAATTGTATCTTGGTGCGTCACTTTACTTATGCTCCATTTCTCTCTCTTGTTAGCATTTGTCTGCAAGTCAAAATGCATTTATATCTTGGTACACCGTTAACACTATTTCAATTGTATTTGTATCCTTGCTCCTCTCATCGCCGTCTCATCATCCCACTTTTCTTTTCTTCATTTTTCTGCATACCTCTACTCCCCTACTTCTTTCAATAGGTCTTAGGTGTACCTTGAGGCCCAAATAAAATCTGACCCTTCTGGCTGACCCAAAAGGGTCGCTGAAGGAGTTGTTTTGCCTATTCTCATTTACTCCCATCCATGAGAATTCAGTCCACTGTACCCTCGAGCATTGGTGCATATAATGGAAGTTGAAAATTTCACATCTCACAGCCACTGACTTGCCACTGACCATTCCTGAAACCCCAAAAGCAGTGGTGTTGGAGAATGCAAACAGAGGAAAGGAGAAAGAGGCATTGATGTCTGCCAGCCTCTTATTTTTAATTACTATCTTGCAAGTATCTTGGAACAACTGAAATCTATCTCAAGTGGGTTGCAGAACACAATTATCTGGTACTTGTGATAGACATTTTGACCTGGCTAGAGTGCCAAGTTTAGTGCCAGCTCTCCTGGCAGAGAAAATTATTTAGATTTCATAGAATTCAGGCAAAATCATTTGTTTCTGCTTGGTTTCTGCTGTCCCAAAGTTAGCTTACTGCCTTGAATAACAGGTTTGAGTAATGTTAATGAGTATCTATATTTTACTGCTGTGATTTGCCTCAGTTCTGCAGAGAATATACTATTTCTTATTTTGGTAATTTTTGATTTCTGATTGTTGATTTTTAATCAAAAACTGTTCCACACCAGAGCCTACGAGAGTGCTGGTTTTAGGAGCCTGATCAACCATTAACGTTTTAACCTTCGTCACGGTGACTGGCTTCGAAATCGTGGCGCGTCCCGTTGAGTGGCACCACCATACGATAACTCAAATACACGCCTCTGTTTTCCACATTCTGCATTGTTCATTCGCAGAGGTTCGCGATAAGTTGTGCCCGGTGTGGTAATCCCAACCTCATCGGATGTCCAAATTTTGTATAGATAGAACCTACTTACGATGCTTGGTAAAGGAGGGGTTGCGCAGCAAGAGGGGGGGACACTGAGGGTTTCGAACGAACTTCAGTAGGACCTTTCCACCAAACCAACCTGCGTCTGCGAGAGCTCCTTACTCCACTGTCGTAAAATGTGCTTCATGACCTTCCCACTCGCCGTCTTCGGCAACTCGTCCGGTGTCCCATCCTCACCAAGAAACCATACCCACGCAGGGGCATTCTAAACGTGGCTAGTTTTAGCTTTCCCAACAACTCAAATTTAGTTATACATGTACCTGGGGATTCATTGAATTGATAGCAGTGTTCCGTACGTCCTGCCTTGATATATTGGTGCCGTGTTGGCGGACAATCCAAACACCGACTTCTTCCCCAAAAGTAGGACTCGGAACGGATACTGCTGCCGCCTCCCTGATACCCTTGTTGACTAGAAGCGCATTCTCGATCTGGACAGGGAAGAGATTCTGTCGCCCCTGTCAAGTCATGTTCGAAACCAGCACAATTGGGGCATTCACCTCGCCGCCGCGAATGATCAGGTCCTACAGAATCTCGTCTCATATCCAATCATGCATGCCATAGAGGGGACAGCTTACTTTAATTCTTCCAACAACTAGTTTGCGTTGTGAATCTGAGATGATGGAAGAGAACACAAAAACACTTGCTTGTCAGATATCCTTCCTCATCCATTATCCCTTCATCCCCGCTGTGCATCCAGAGGGTACCAGCCTCATCCTTCTTCATAACGGCCTTTGTCTGCTCTTCATCTTTCCAGTACCTTGAGACATAATCAATCATAGACAAAGCACTAGAAATCAAGACATACCCCTTCTGCAATACATATCCCGAAACACAAATTTCGCCAGGAGTGCCAACGGGGACAGTATTCCCCCCGGAGTCAATGATTTTCGCCTTCACGTGTGGGTGAACTTTGCCTACAGTGTCTGTTCGTTTAATAATGGTGTCCGCAGGGGTCGTTTGGAAAGAAACGGGACTATTAGGACCACAATCAGCAGACGGCTTATCGATATAAGATGTAATACCTGGTCTCCGCTACCAGCATCCAATTGATCATGAGTTGCTCATTCAATATTTAGACACAAGACGTACTCATGCCATATGCATTCGTAAGGTCTGTAAGGTTCAACCTTGTGATAAGGCTCTTCATTAATTCGATTGGAACCGGGGATCCCGCAGCGATTCCCGTTCTAGCATGCGCACCGTGTGACCGCATGTTATGACACTGAGGATTGGTTCCTCACCTTAGGCTGCTCAAATCAAGAGTTTCACCATCCGCCTGTCTCTTGCCAACCTCAGAAAGAACACCCAGAAAATGTGTCGGCACTCCGTGAAGCGCCGTACATTTATCACCAACGATTGCATCCACAACAGCCTTCGGGTCAAAACTCTGAGAAGGATACACCACACATGCGCCGTGCGACCAGAATGCTAGATTTCCTAATACAAGGCGTGTTTGGATACGAATCAGCCTTGCGTGAATTCCAAAAGTATGATGTATCACTTATCAAAGCAATGGAACAGCGGAGGAACATTGCCTATATACACTGATTAAGAGCAGGAATACGGCATATAGTTTAGTCTTACAAAGAACGTCTTTCTCTGACACATACATGCATCGGGCTATTGAAAGAGCGTTGTTCAGAAGGTTTGAATGAGTGAGCTATCAAGCAAACTGGATGAAATACATTGGGGCAATAAAAAACACAGTACGCACGGAAACGGCCTTGGGAGCACCCGTGGTCCCACTGTAGAGAAGCAAGTTATTATATCATGTCAGTTTGCGACACAACGACTCACCTGGTGAACTGCAGGCTGATAATGTCATCTTTCTCCAGCGAAAGGGCCGTTTCACGTCGAAGCTTCTCTTCCTGAATAGTCTCTCGCCACATGATAATCTCCCGCCAGTCGATAGTGCTCGAGACATTCAGCTTCTCTGACTCTGGTCGAAACTCCTCCGCATTGTCGACGACGACAAGATTGCGCAGCTTCGGCAGTGCGGCTGTCTGTATATTCCCTGGAGAGCAGCCACGGAGTTCTGGCAGCACTTCTGTTAGCATTTCCACGTAAGAAGAAGTTCGAATGCGAGGGACGACGAAGAGGTGCTTGGCACCAACAAGGTTCAGCGTAACAACCTGGATTCGGTTAAACTTACGCGCAAGTCGATCTCATGAAGTGTTCACTCACTAGTTCTTGTGAGCGATACGCAGGATTGAGGGTCACTAAAATTGCCCCAATGTTTGCACAAGCCCATTGAAGCATGGCATATGCACTTTCAAGTTCATTGGGCTTGTCACCAAATTATTGAAAGGCGGTACGGCCACGACTTGCCTGTTATTTCCCATGATGACTCCCACACGATCACCCTTCCTTACTCCCATTCCCAACAAGCCTCTTGCAAGTGCATTACTGTGTCGATCAAGTTCCTCGAAATCCCAGGCTAGATGAGAGGACACTCCAAGATTGTTGGAGGGGGGGCCGTGGTGTGCTTGAGGTAGCTCCTTCCTGCATATCAGTGCTGGTCGGGCAGAGTGCTTCTGCAGTATCTCCGAGCTGAAATATTCGGAAAGCGTTCTAGTTTCAAGTGGAGGGTGTAGAGGGCCTTGAACCGATGACAATGACAACGACCGCCTGGCATAGTGGAGCTTGGAGATATCGCGCCAGTGCTTGCGAACTAGATAGGGATACATGACAGTTGGATTAGATGGACGCAGTCACGCAGATGACCCTCCGATACCTTGAAGCTTGTACTTTAACTACTTACGAGCGGCGCTGTCAGCTGTCATGCATTCATGCGAGATAGAATGATGATTCGTACATCATCATGATGGATTGAAACTTCTCCGCCCTGCACAGTTCTGATTGGCTCGATCGAATAACTTAGGAAGTTTGATCTTGACCCGTGTCGATTCTGGGCCGCCTCATTCGATTCTCGATCGACCAATATATCAGCTGCTCTGGTAGACCGGCGGCTGGGCGACCCGCACCGATCTGCACGATTGGCTGCTTCACTTTACCATACTATCTCCAAACTCTCGGGGGTTCACTGTATGGAGGGGTTCACATGGACCCACTGTCTCATGTCTATTGTGATGTGGCTCACAATTTGTTGTTACCCCAGTGTTACCCCGAGTCATCACGAACCCTCTATAGAAACATCTCCATACATGTTGAACGTTGATCTTGGCTACGACTCGGAGTTCTTTGGAAATCACACGCCGGTTCAAAACGTTGCGTACCCTCCCAGTCATCACGTCTCCATATCACCTCCAACTGTAGTGGTCCTCACGAGCCAGCCTCTGGACAAAGTCAGCCAAACAGTCAGCCTCACAATTTGAACCTATAAGGTCTCTTCAATCCATAGCTAGCTTGTTCCCTTCCTTTCCAGCACCGCCCTCCTCACATGCATCGTCCAGCGCCCTTGTGTCTTCTCAGTTGTCTCCTCACCCCACGAGATCTTCTGACTTCTAAGCGAAGTCAGCATTAATATACCTCCTCTCCTATCTCGCCGTCGTATGCTTACTTCCCATCTCTTGCTACATATCGGCGCTTTTACCACACAACACCACATATCTCGATCTTTGGGATCCGCCTGTCGGTGTTCCATGCCCTCGCTACAAAGCCTGCCCTGTCTTCTCTCTACAACTTCGACTCGAGCACTGGCAAGATTCGTCATTCCCCAACTCTATATCTCTCACCTTCGGGACCTTTGCTCGACGTCACGGTTCTTCATAGCTTTGGGCCGGAGTTCGCTCCGGTATGTCCTCACCTGTGTTTCCCCTCTTGCCATCAGAGTTTCCTTGTTCCTTTGTGTTTCGTTAATCTGTGGTCCGTTGGTCTGTATCGGTCTTTCCGTTTGCCTTAGATCGGCTTCCACGTAGCACCTCCCTGCTCCGCTATACCAAGTCTCCACCTCTTGTCCCTCTGTTGCTGCTTTTTTTTTGTCAGTCATCCGACACGTTGCCTATGTCATGTCGACCTCTTTTCTGTCTTTGCCTGTGCTGGAATTCCACCCGATGTAAAATGTTTTCTTGGGACTATGTTGGTGACTATGCCCTCATTTTCCCAGCTTCATGGCACTCGTGGGTCATGTTGTTCCCTTGTAGACCTCCCTCTGATACCATTGGTCGCGCTGAACAGGATCTGGCTCGGTATTCTTGCGGCGTTTCTGCCACGGGTCGCAATCCTTGATTTGTCGGGGGCCCACCATTTGCTTACCTGGACCAATGCCATCTGCTCTGGCATTGCCTTTTCTTGATATTATCCCTTGTGTTTTGCCATCCCTCGTCTTCGCCGTCAATCTGGCTCTTCACCGTCAATCTGGCTCCTCACTGGTATCTTTTGCTCGCGTACGTTGTGGTTTATCGCTCACTGCTCGAGGTTCTGTACTGTCATGTCATGTCTTGTCGCTGACACGGTTGCCTCCCCCTTCTGGTGCTGTTGGTTACGCCGGAGAAGTGGAATAGTGCAATAAAAAAACTCGCTCCGGTAGTCCCAGCTGCATATAACTTGCCTTTAGATCGACCTGCCATACGGCTGGGACTATCACAAACTGCCGTATTACATGCGTTATGATATTCTGCCCTGTGCTGACCTCTGCTTGCCTGGATGCGCAAACTCTACCTCGTTTAGTTTTCTGTCCACCACTGCCTACCCACCGGATTGTCAATGGCACGTCTGATCCACTTTGGGTCCGTTTCGTCGTGACTTTGATCTGGGTTGCGACTGCTACACTGTTCTCTCGTCGTTATACAGGATTCCAAGAGCATTTCTCGCAGCGCCTATCTTCTAAGAATCTCTCATATTTTCTCGGTTGGATTTACATTGCAATCTCCAAAAATACAGCGCGGTGCAGCACTACTTGTACAGTTTATTTTCCACGACAAAGGATGGATGCACCACCTAAGGCCTGATGGCGATCTTCAATGCACCCCTGCTGCTCATCTTGTCCAGCGCCGCTTGATAATCGTCAAGCTTGAAAACATCCGTCACCATTCCTTTGACGTTGACCTTTCCACTGTCAAGGTATGCTACCGCACGAGGGAAGCAGAAGGTTTGCGAGAAAGACCCAATGATCTGAACCGGGGACGTGAGTACAATTTCATAGCATCAAGGGAACAACAAACTCTAATCTCGTCACCGAATATCTAAAATCACGTCTTGGAATGAACGAGCTACTAGGACCATAAATCGCAATGCTCACCTTCGAAGGTGGCCAATGCACCAACGCCTTGTTTTCGTACACGCCGTAGATCATTAAAGTTCCTCCCCTTCTGACATAGTTGATGCTGTCGTTCGCCAGTTTTTCCACTCCAGTAGCCTCTACAACGACATCGAATCCGTATGGGTTGTCCTCCTTGAGTTTCTTCCATTGCGCGTCGGGGTTCTGGCGATCAAGCGCGATGTATTCATCGCCTGCATTGAGATCTTTAGCGATGTCCATCTTGATACCTTTGTTAGCTGCGATCACGACGCGGGAGGCACCATTTTGCTTGAGGAGTTGTGCAAGGATAAGGCCCGTTGGCCCAGCACCCATCAGAAGGACTTCGATGCCGACGCCTGGGTTGAGCTTGTCGAGCCCGTGAATAGCGCACGCAGCTGGCTCAAGAAGGGTGGATTCTTCATCCGTGAGATTGTGGATCTTGTAAAGCTTCTTTTGTTGACTAAATATCTGACGCGTTAGTCTACTTCAAGGGCGTGTGGTGTGAAAACACGCACTAAACAATGTACTCGGCGAATCCACCGTCCTGGGTCACGCCACGGGCATTAAAGTTTTCGCATAGCAATGACTGGCCCCGGCGGCAGTAAAAACATTTCTCACACTAGGAAGGTTACGATCGTGATCGAATAAGCTCGATGAATATAATCGGTGGCCGTGCAAGGCACTCACCGTAATTCCAACATCAGCGACGCATCGGTCACCGATGGCGAATCCCTTGACATTTTTGCCCATCTTGACGACGGAGCCGATGGCTTCGTGCCCGGGAATAAGCTGCGATGAGAATTCAATAGCGAGCACGCATATATCCAAACGGGGAACATACGGGAAACTGGGAGATGAACTCCCCCTGAAGCGCATTTGTAAATGATCGGAACACGCATCGCGAAAGCTGATAGAGATACGTACATGGTGGATGTGTTGATCAGTGCCGCATACACCTAGCGTATCGTTGAGCGTTATGAGCGGGGGCAGCATCATACAACGTACCGCAGCATCTCACTACAAGAAGTCAGTGTTATTCAGATGATGCAACGATAATGAGTTGATACCTTTGAGCAGAACGTCATCGTCTCCAACTTGAGGGATGGGTACTTGTCTGATCTCGAAGTCCTCTGGCTAACTCAGTGATGTCGGCGATAAGCAATCATGAACTCTGGCACAGGAGACGTACAGCATTATACCAGAGTGCCTTCATTTTTCCATCAAAGTCGGACATGGTGAATACGGCGATATCAAGTTGTGGACAGGATGGGGGTGGAAAGTAGATGGCAGTACTGATCAAAATTGATCGTATCGCCCTTTATATGAACAGGAGGAGTTCACGTGAGAAATCTCCGTGGAAGCATTGGTACGCCACTGGCAGTAAACTCACCCAGGAACCTCAGGTGGAGTTGGAGTGTTCAATTATCCGCGCTGTGGGTGCATCAAGGTTTCAACGGTAGCGTCTGAGGTACCTCATTCAATTGAACTCATAATTACAAGCAACTGGCACACATAAGTATGATCATGAGGAACGGGGAACCTCGGAGTCCAGTGACATTGCCGTATCTGGGCGCCCTGACGTCATATGCATGGAGAACATCGGCTGCACGAAAATGGATCTATATCACCGATATCCACCATCTATTGCCGTGGAGGACAACGTTTACATGAGTCGACCCGAGGTGAACATTAAACATCATTGTCACGGTGGGAGTCCTGTACTACAACATGAAGGGTAGGAATACCTAACCGTCGCTGGGGCGGGGGGAGGTTTTATCGAAAAAGGGCAAGAGCCTGTACTACTACTAACGATAATGCACCAGGTGGAGGCACTCAGCATTCCATAAATACTGCAGTTAAATCCGAAACGTTTGAACACGCACTGTGTAGATCTCTGGCATGTTTACTATGGCCTTCGGTCAAACACCAAGTACCCGTCGTTTTCCTCCAGCCGATTTAGACGAAGATGACTTGGTCTTGCTGTTCAGAAGCAGTGTGCTTTAGCCGAACGCTCGTTAGACCAGCGGCAGAAGTGGCACCACGACTTACCGACGGCCTCCCTCTGTTTTTTCGCACTTCATCCAAACGATGAGCTCTACCCCTGGTCCCTATACATCTACATGTTATTGTAGCCCGCGACGATCATTTCTTTCGATATTGCAGAGGGGACATGTCTTTATCCATTAACTTGAACAGACACATCGACAGGAAGTGAAAAGTACAGGGTGTTGGCATTTCGTTTTATCAGGAAAGCCGCAGGTCGTGTGGCAAGGTGCACACGTAGTATTTAATCTAGGGTGAGCGCTACTCCGTTCCAGCTGGAGGCAAAGTCGTGGGTAAACGTTGTCTGGCTGGAATTTGAATCAGACTACTGACACTAGTAGTAGTATGTGTGCAACATTTGGCTCCCTGGAGGTGGTCGTTCAACCTTGATGCTTCGGCGCTCCAAGTGTCTGTACTGTACAACTGATCCGACCGTAGCATACGGTCACTGGTGGGAAACAAGCGGGTGAATGTGTAAAACGTACAAAGTTGGACGCATTTCGCATACGATTTCGTCGAATCTCGGACGCTTACATGAGATGAGTTTTGATACTCCGCTCGGGAGCTTGTTCTAGTCGCAGAGTTGGTCAGCATAGTTCTGCCCAAGGGGGTGGCGGAACGGGATTCCCGGACCTAGGGTAGGGG
>QFEU01001920.1:16311-26924 GCA_003316345.1 Tricholoma terreum
CTACCCTCTGTTGTGGTTTTTCCTCCTCAATCATGGCACAAAACCACAGTCACCAACATTTAGGGCTACGTTTACCTGGCTCTGAGTCCTCCAACGCTAATGCAACAGGTTCCCGGCATAATCCCACCAACAACCTGCCTATTCCACCAGTTATTACTCCACCACCAGCTCAAGTTATTTCACCCAACCGAACTCCTAGCAACTCCACCCAGGCACCTCAAGGGCCTTCGCGGGCTCTGCACAACCCTGGATCTAACCCTGTGGTGGTGGTTAACCCACCTGTTGAAAATGACGCCACTGTCATCCGCCGTCAGCATGACGAAATTGCCAGACTCCGAGCACAACTCGCTCTCGTGTCAATCCCACCTCCCAACCCTCAAGCAGTGCAAATCTCAAGGGACCATCCACTGGCTCCTGATACCGCTGCGAGAGATCAGGCTGATTGTACCACAGAGCAACCTCCATCTGGCACCCCAGGCACAGTTCTCGAGACCCAAAGAGTCCTCTACACTGATGTTGATGCTGCTACCCAAGCTCGTGCTCAATTAGTCGGCGAGAAAGGGAAAGATTCAACACCCAAGAAAGTGTTGCTTCCCGACGTCGTCCCTGGTTTCAAAGCAAGCGCACTCGATATACGTGAGTTTCCATTTCTTCTCGTTGCCACCGCCCTCGCAGGATGAAGTCCTCCCCGGCGTTGTCTAGAGACTGTGTTTCGTAGTCTCCATGGTTAAAGACCTATGGATAGACATGTTCGCTCGGCTCTTAGAGCAATATCCAGTAGAGCTGGATTATCTTCGCACACAAGCTAAAGGCTTGCCTCGAACTCCTTGCCACATGTAACTAAAGGTTACCAAGCACTACCAAAATTTATTGGGCCATTGGGCTTCTTCCGTCTGCATGTCGTACCTACCCTGACATGGTGCAAATTTTTATTAGCCATTCCCCCGAAAGTTGAGGATGCCTTTCGTTCATTCAAATATGTCCCATATTCGGCGCTTTCGCATGCCGCTCGCATCCGAGCTTCCCGAGGGGAGGAAGACCTCATTCTCAACGCTCAAGGGAGTTTCACATCCAAAGGCCTCGACAGACGTGACGAGAAATCCATCTCTTTGGCCGATTGGCTCGGAACTGCAGCTGCAGCCGAGGAACGCACGCGTTTCCACCATGGCACGGCACATGCTGATGCCCTCACAGCCCACCATGAACTGGTAAAAGGCCTGGCCCGACTCCCCAATGGATGGGCAGTTGCTGTCGAGTACGACATCCAGCAGCGAGACATGGTTGCGAGGAATCCATCACACGATCTCAGTGCTCTGGACACCAATGGACTTGCACTCATCACCTCAAGTATCATGTTACTTCAGAGCTCTCCCCCCCCTTACGTCCCCGCTCCCAGAGTCCAACGGAAGCGAGCTGCGTCCTCTGATCCAGCCATTCCTCCTCCTTTCCCGCGAAAGCAATCACGCCAGTGCTTTCGATGTGGCTCTGCAGGACACATGCCCGCTGACTGCACAGCTGAAACAACATCAGCGGGTCGCCAACCATTCCCCCTTGCTGGTTCTGACGCCAAGAGCAAGCACGCTCTGCTCGGACCCAACCGAAAGCCATTCTGCTTTGTGTGGGCCAAGAACTCCTCATGCTCCTTCGGTGTCTCTTGCATCAATTTCCACGGATGTAGCCTCTGTGGAGGACCGTCGCACGGAGCTAGAGACTGTAGGATCCGGTCAGGACCCACGGCAAGTGGTTACGCCACTTGACCCTTTGAAAACCAAAGCGTTATTGTGTAAATACAACCTCCTAGACAATTGGTACCATATCCTAGTCGGTCTGACCAAAGGTTTTGATGTTGGAATCCACTCTTTGCCTGATCGCACGTATATATTTCAGGAACCATGCATCAGCTCTTCTCGACCCCAAATTCATTCATACTTACATCAAAGGCGAGGAGCTAGCTGGCCGTTACTCCAAAGCTTATTCCCCTACAGAACTAGAGCAGATCATCGGCCCCTTCCAGACATCGCCTATAGGGCTAGTCCCAAAACCAAATTCAAGCAAACTCCGAATGATTCAGGATCTTTCTTACCCTCGCCACAATCCCATGGCCGACTCTATCAACGCCGGTATCAACTTGAACGACTTTCCCACCACATGGGGGTCATTCAACAGCACAGCAGAACTCATTCTGTTGCTACCCAAAGGCTGTGTTGCAGCTACCTTCGATATATCTGTGGCCTATCGGATAACCCCAATCCGCCCCAGCCAGCAGAATGCATTATGTGTTCACTGGGAAGGGATGGTTTGGGTCGACCAGATGGTCATGTTCGGCATGTCATCAAGTGCAGGTGTGTTCGGTTCAATCGCCGACATGCTTGTTGCGATTTACGAAGCTGCTGGCTTTGGCCTGATAAGAAAATGGGTAGACGATTTTCTAGCCATTCGGCTGCCCCACCTCACTTGGACAGAGGAAGAATTCATCGCGCTCACTGCAAATATCGGCGTCCCATGGAGCCTTGAAAAATTGTGCCGCTTTGCAACAACTCAACGCTACATTGGTTTCGACTGGAACCTGGCAACCAAGTCTGTCAGCATTCCTCAGGAAAAACTTGATCGTGTGATAGCTCTGTTAGAAACATGGGTGACATCAACTTCTCGTTTCACAGCAAAGGAAGCTGCAAGTCTACATGGCAAGCTGGTACATCTGTCCTGCATTTTTCCCCTCATCCGTCCCTTCCTATGATCCATTGCCAAGTTCGCAGCCCATTTCAAGTCAGCGAGAGCCAGGCTCAGTCCTCCTTCACCCATAAGAGCAGATGCAAGGTGGATTCTCGACATCCTCAGCCTAATGCCGAACACTCAACCCCTTCAATCCAGCACTCCCATAGACCTCAACTGGTGGGGAGACGCCAGCACATCATTTGGGATTGGAATCGTGCTAGGCACTCAGTGGTGTGCCTGGCGTTGGGCACCAAATGTCAAAGTCGGACCACACCAACAGTACGACATCGGCTGGGCAGAGGCCGTTGCAGTCGAACTTGCCTTGCTGCTGGCCTTACAGCTAAACCTCTTGTCACCTGGCACCTACCTTGTCTGCTCCGACAATGCTGGTGTAGTAGCAGTCCTCAACAACGGACGCTCGCGCAGCCGGAACACCAACGAAGTCTTAAGACGGATATTCCTGCTCCAAGCACAAACCAGCGCTCGTCTCCAAGCTACATATGTTTCAAGCCGGGACAACATTGCAGATGCCCTCTCCCGGGGCGATGTGGATTCCTTCATCCGCGGTTTCCCTTCGGCGACCTCCAAGGCAAATTTAATTTTACCAGCATACCTCACCAATCTGTTACTGCCTTTGTAGTTCATACACCCACATTTCTGGCTGTGCTCGCCAGTACACCATATCATGAATCCTCCGTTCACCTGGAACTCAACCCATCTGTGCTTCGTCCAAGGTGCAAAGCTGAGGAACGAATCTTCAAATGGAAAGGTGTCAATATTCCCCCGCTATCAACATTAGACATCCCCATCATTCGCACCCTGGCAGACATCGCATCCCATGCCTCTCTTCGTGACACTACAAGTTACGGCTCAGGTTTGCGAAAGTTCCACCTCTTCTGCGACATTTTCTCCATACCAGAAATATCACGACTTCCAGCCTCCTTCGAATTGCTGCACTCCTTCGCCATTTGGGCGGCAACAGACCCTGAAACCCTTGATCCAGCAATCCATATTCCCTACCATTTCGAACCAGTGTCTGTTGACACAGTGCGTAAGTATCTCTCTGCCATACGTGCATGGCATATAATCCAAGGCTGGCCTGAGCCACTGTCAGAGTCACACCACGAACACATTAAGTGGACCCTTCGCGGGCTCCAGAACTCCTTTGGTGCTCGTAAACGCCCAGTTAGGCCCCCATTTACCATACCAATGCTGCACGCACTCAAGTCAACCTTGGATCTTTCAGATCCCTTTGATGCATGTATATGGGCAATGGCGTCATGCGCCTTCTGGGGCATGATGCGATTTGGGGAAGTATCAGTGCTCGCTAGAAATTCCTTCAATGGTACAAAACATTTAAAATGATGTGACATCATTTTAGACCACGATCTCGATAATGTTCCCTATGCACGGCTCGACTTACCCTCTGCAAAGACTGCTGCTCGAGGAGAAATTCAATCAGTATACGTGACAAATCAGGAAGGCCTGTGCCCACTCGAAGCACTGGTAAACCTTGCGAAAATAGTCCCTGCTGGACCACAGGACCCACTTTTCTCATGGACAGACAAGTTCGGCAACACCAGACCTATGGTCAAGAGCACAGCACTACATCGAATCAACTCAATTATCAAAGCCTCAGGTTGGGGCACCACATTTGGTCACTCCTTCTGAATCGGTGGTGCATCCTTCTTCCTTGCACAAGGTGTGAGTCCAGAAATAGTACGTCTAGCTGGTCGCTGGAAATCACTTGCCTACGAAACATACATCCGAGCATTTGAACTCACTGCCTCACGTCACTTGAGTAACTTGACACAAATCAACACATCGAGATCCACTCACTGATTGGTTGGGCTGGCATCGCATTCACGCTACGGTCTTGTTCGTCGGAGTATGGGTAAGCAGCTCAATTTGCTCCGTGTTCCCGAGCTGAGCTAACGCTCAGTTCCCAGCCCAACCTTATCATGCCTGTTGACCGCTGAACATAGCACAAGACGAAGCTGGAATAGCCTTGGTGCCGGCTTACAGAGGAACGGAGAAAGCCGGCACCGGCGTCCTGCTGAGTGTTAGTGCCAGTGAAGCAGTCACACACACGTCAGTGTGCCGTCTCACTATCATACTCAAGCATCGTAGCCCATTCATTTAATATCGTCTAACTCGCTCTCGTCCTTTTTCTTCCCATACCATCCCACCCTGTTTACATTATATTTGGTTTATTAATTGCATCCACTCAACACATTCCATTATCGTTGCTATTATATCAGCTTGTCATCCTGGCACAAATTCGCCGAGCAAATTAGAACCCACCCACCCAGCGGCTCAATTTGCTCCGCATTCCCGAGCTGAGCTAACGCTCAGTTCCCAGCCCAACCTTATCATGCCTGTTGACCGCTGAACATAGCACAAGACGAAGCTGGAGGCAGATTCCAAACCAGTCACGGGGCACGGTAAAAGTAATTTATTCCCACAGTGCTTTTTCCGAGGTTCAACCAAAACTTCAACACACTATTACCGCGCGCACAACTTGTAAATTTGGTCATGTTTGTACTTTGATCTATTTCAATGGGAAATCTTCTGCAAGCCATTCCTTGACAACCATGCCACATTTTGGCATGATTCTGTAGTCTATTTATACTATTATCTGAGCTCTAGAGTTCCACACAATCTATTTATTTTTTGGTTGACATCTGTGAAAGTTAGGTTGACCCCTGCCAATTATGTGTGTGCAAGCAATATCTCAAGAACTGAAGGTCAGAAAAATAAGCTGAGTGTGGTACAGCATTAAGGATAATGTAGGTTATGGTTTCTCATGCAAAAATTGAGGTTATGAGTCCTTGTGGTGGCTGAATAGTGCTTTGAAGTGTGATTGCTATTTTGGGAAGTTACATACTTGGCATTGTCATCCAGCTACTGGCCACAAGGGCTCATTTTTTGCATGGGGAACCATCACCTACATTACCCTTGATGCTGTACCACACTCAGCTTATTTTTCTGACCTTCAGTTCTTGAGATATTGCTTGCACACACATAATTGGCAGGGGTTAACCTAACTTTCACAGATATCAACCAAAAAATAGATAGATTGTATGGAACTCTAGAGCTCAGATAATAGTATAAGATAGACTACAGAATCATGCCAAAATGTGGCATGGTTGTTGAGAAATGGCTTGCAGAAGATTTCCCATTGAAATAGATCAAAGTACAAACATGGCACAGTAATAGTGTGTTGAAGTTTCGGTTGAACCTTGGAAAAAGCACTGTGGGAATAAATTACTTTTACCACACCCCGTGACTGGTTTGGAGTCTGCAAAGCTGGATGCATTTCACATATGTATTTCGTCGAATCTCGGACGCTTACATGAGATGAGTTTTGATACTTTGCTCGGGAGCTTGTTCTAGTCGCAGAGTTGGTCAGCATAGTTCTGCCCTAGTCTAGGGTTTATTATCAACTGCTGCCACTGATATTTGTCTAGCTAGAACAATGCAACTTAATATATGTTCAAGAATATGTATATGAGGCACTAAGAACTATTCCAAATTATTCAGCTCCTTCAAAGCAGCAAACTCTGGAAATCCTTGTAGACACTGTAGAGGCTGTAGATGCTGTAGACTTTCTGTAGACACCATAGCTGTCATAGTTATCTGGTAGTAACTTGGTAGCAAACCTGTAGATATGGTAGATATTGTAGACAATTTGTAGAACTCCAGGAGCATACTGGAAGCAAAACTTGAGCAAAACTCAAGTCCCAATCAATTTGTACTAAGATTCTGAATGCAAAAGGTGTACATTGAATTACAAACTCAGGCTAGTCATACAAAATAAGTGAAGCTGCCCCCCCTGTATAGGGAGGCAGCAAGTGCTAGGTAACAAAAAACCCACTTCGCTGCAGAGCAAGACGGTGGGTGTAGGTGCAGGGTGGCTGTTGACCAGTGGTGATGTGGCCATTAACACCCAATCCACCTTGTGAGCAAGTGCTCGCAGCAGTGGGTGTTGGGTGCTGGGCTCTTGTTCTCCCGTTCTCCTCCTTACCCTGTCCCTTGTCATTGTGGCCAAGATGCACCTGCAAACCACCCTATGAGCAGATGCTCATAGGTGTGGGGCAGGTGCAGTTGTTCTTTTCCCCTCCCTCTCCCTCAGCCCCCTGGCATCATTCCCCCTGCTGTGTCCCTCACCTCACAGCGGGGTGGGTGGTATCATCCCCTGTACCCCTCTGTGGTGATCCGGGGCAATGCCCCAATGTATATATTTCTTTAATTTACATGCTATTGTCTTGACTCGCGCCTATATAAGCGTGAGTCCTACTAGATATCTATATTCTTTTTACTACCATCTTAGACACGACACAATACAAGTTATTCATGTTCAGTGTCGAGAGACCCTTAAGTAAAGGGAACCCCCCCCCTGACTCACAACACTTTTTTGAACATTAAACTCGTATTGAGTTTGAGCTCGACTTCGCCCCATCAGCAAACATCACATCCGTGTCCAAAATCTTCTCCCGCGATGGGAAGCTTCTCATCATGATCTGCAAAAGAACACATCCGCCACATGGACCCTGAAAAAACCCCTAGCAAGTTGTCATCCTCATCCCGTCTATAGAAGACCAAGAGAATCTATGGCATTCGCCATGGATAGGCAAAAAACCCGGCAGACTACCATGGCCAATTCCCAGGCAATTCCTGCTCCTCTCGAAGTGCAAACAGGCGCTTCAAGAAGCAGTACCTCGCCAAGAAGGTCTAACCAACCACTCGAAGTGCATACAGTCACTTCGAGACCAATCGCCTCGACAGCACTCAGTCTTCACAGCTGATGCGCGTCCACCGAGGGCTACAACAGCAGCGATAGATCAGATAGATCTGCGTTGCCAATAGGTAGTCATGAACATGGTCGTAGCAGCCCAGATAAACCTCTGGGACAAATGTTACTTTCACCTCTGGAGGAGATACCTCCAGAATTGCTGTCTGGGAACCCACCTGGGCCCAATCGGGAACTTAATACCCCCGACTGACTACGGCTCAATGGCCTGAGGTGCAAAATGCATCGGCGCCACCCACGCCGATGTCCGAGGGTTCCAGGGCCCGGCGACTAGTGTTTGAAAGTCCAGTCCTATAGACTGCAAAAAGACCGCAAACTGGACTGGACTGCAACTGCAGTCCATAGACCGATGGTTGCCAGTCCATCCATCTCAGAGACAAAAAGACCGGTCCAAACCGGACCAAATAAAGCGGTTGCAACCAGTCCTAGACCGGTCTTAGCACAGCCACATATTTACCCACTTTAAACTCCCAAAAACACTGCCCGAACACTATTTTACATGGTTTTTAACAGATTTTCATAGTGTATTCAATGTTTTTGTCTTTGAATGGCTTTTGTGATGTGTTTATTGATGTTTACATGACTGTAGTGCATGTACATTAATAGTTTATAACCATATTTGATTGCAAAATGTTGCAAAAAACTAGGTCTAGACTGGTTGCAATGCAGTCTGGACTGGTCCATGTTGCAACTGGTTTAGACTGGTTTAGACCGGTTTTTTGCGGTCTTCCCGCGGTCCGGTCCGGTCTTTTCGATTATTTCCTTATTAGGCAACCGGTCTACGGTCCGGTCTATCCAAAAATAGGTCAAAAAACCGGACTGGACTGGACTTCGAAACACTACCGGCGACGAGAAGAGAAAAAAGGACTTGAGAAGTGACCTTGAGTAGGAGAAGATAGCAGGGATACTGCAATGGAGGAATACTTACAGTTCGTACATGAGGTCTGTGAGCTCCATTGCCAAGATGCAGTCAATTTCGATTCTGCATCCTTGAGACGACAACTAAAAGAGTTGTCGGATGGATTCACGAGCAGACACCAACTGGTATCTGCCCCCTGCCCCGCTCCCCTCACGGAAGTGCTAAGCCCTCGACGCGGTACCCTGCATCGAGATTCTGATGATCTTCCAACCCCTGTACCTTCGAAAAAGAAAGTACATTACAATGCCACTGATAGGATAGCATTGCAACAATTTCGAGATGGCAAAATTGGTGAAGGAAAGCATACTAATCTCCCTGACCAAGGAATTAGATTCGACAAGGACGGGCATCCTTGGGATAAATACAAGTCTCCATTTTGCGACAGCCGCCGCGAGAAAAGTTTTTCTGGACCCCCCTGGAGACCTGCACCGAGTCATGCAGGATCAAAAGGCAGTCCAGGAGGTGGCGACTCTGGAGGGGACAACAGCAGTGACGAACACTCGACGTCAGGTATGTTGAGCGATGAAGGCAAAGATAGTGATTCCCTGTCTGATGACAGGGAAGACGACTCAGATAAACATTCCAGACGAAAGTGGTCTGGTAATTTCAAGTTGTTCTCATACCGTGGCAGCTTGTACCGACAAGCTCACACCAGTGATGCAGAACATTATCGAGAAGGTAGCTCCCGACGGCTGTCAAAATATTTGAAGGCCATGCACAAGAAGTTTCACAAACAGATTGACAGGAAAGTCTCTGTTTTAAGTGACTCTTCTGCCTTGGGTGGCAAGAATGGTCCTCGGGTGCCCAATCTGCCAAAATACGGCGGATTACAGGACTCAGAGGAATTTGAGTGTTGGCTCAGCTGTCTCCTCCAATGGCTGAAAGTGAACAAAATCTGTGGACTGGAGAATGACTCCGATCATATAGAGTTTACCATGATGTTCTTGGAGAACACCGTGATTGTTTGGTTTGAAGATAATGTTGATGGCATGTACTGTCAACGTTCCACTTGGACTTTCAAAGAAGTCATCACTGGCCTATACAACTGGTTCGTTCATGATAACACCACCCACGACACGAACAACAAGTTCTGGCATGTCAAATATAACGCCCGAGAAGGCATTATAAGTTACTACTACAAACTGGAGTGATATGCTACCAGAATGATTGAGGCGCCAGACATTTTCACGTTTAGGACACAACTGGTAGCAGGGCTACCAGACAATATCATAGCCTTTATATTGGATAAAGGCTGTACTGTGGAGACAAGTTCCGTGGATGATATACTGTATTTTGCCCATGAGGCAGAAGAAATTGGAAAGATGACCAAGCACTTTAAGGGAAAAAAGCGCATAATGGAGTCGACAAAATCGAAGAGCACGAGCTCTTTGAGCAAACTGGTGAAAGAAGTAGATCACTTGCAGGAGAGATCCCATGAACGATCGCAAGATCATTATTCTAAACACAATAAACTCAGTTATCGTGAGCGCTTCAAACCCCAATCTTTGAGTGTGCCTGAAAGAGGACCTCGAAGCCACGGCGACAAGAATCGTCATCGTAAAGACCGACATGATGACCAACAGCAGGCCTCTGGAGAAAAGTCCTCCAGAAGCAAGGACCTAAAATCAGACCAGAAGTCTGATGACCGCAAGGCACCCACTTGCTACAGTTGCGGAGGACCACATTACTCCTCTGACAAGAAATGCCCCAAATATGGACAACCCAAACTGGCAGCGAAGATGTACGCTGCTTGAGAGCGATCAGTAACCAAGTCTGATCATCGGTCCAACAGCGAGCGGGAACAGATTTCCAGCTTGAACAGGAAAGGACCAGGCAGTCAGCCTGGTCCAAAATCCACTGTGGGAGAAAGACTCGCAGCCGCATACAGTGACTCAGAGGAGTATTCCACCTCTGAGTATTCCTCTGCAGTTTCTGACCTGGAACCAGTTGGATCGCAGTACAGTTCAGATGGTGAACTATACAACTACAAGTCTGAATACGGTTTGTCAACCCATGAACCCTCAGCCTTGGAGTGCTTTGGTGCTATCTGAGAAGTCCAATCGGAATATCATTCCGATAGCTGCCCATCAGCACAATCAGTGTCTGACTCCGAGGATTCAGAGGATGAGCCGGTTATAAGGAAAATCTTGCCCTTCAGGGAGAGAC
>QFEU01001921.1:0-14731 GCA_003316345.1 Tricholoma terreum
GATGTTGTCAAATGCGGTCTGGTGTTCTGTCGTCCACTCAGGGAATGCTCTGTCACATTCCTTTGTGGTAAGGGGGGTTAGGACACTCGTATATTCAGCAAGTGCTGGTAGGAAGGTGGCAATGTATCTGGTTAGTCCCAGAAAACCTTGGACATTGGTGGCAGTCGTTGGCTGGGGCCAGTTTGCAATGCGGTCGGTTTTGCGGGGGTCAGGTTTGATGCCTGTCCCCAAAATAACATGCCCAAGGAAGGACAGTTCAGTGGCAAATAGGGTAGATTTCGCCTCATTACAGTAGATGCTGGCTTCCCAGAGGGCTTGCAGAACGGTATTGCAATTTCGTTCATGTTCCTCAAGGGTTTGCGACCAGATGATTATGTCATCAAGGTACACATGGCAGATTTTGCCGATGTGTTCTCGGAGCGCATCAGTCATTCGGCGTTGGTGGGTGGCTGGGGCATTGCATCCACCTTGTGGCATGACAGTCCACTCATAGAGTCCCCATGGTGTTCGTACAGCAGTGAGGTGAATGTCGTCAGGGTGTACTCGTGTCTGGAAGAAGGAGTTTGTCATGTCCATCTTCCCAAATATCTTTCCCTTCCCACAATCAGTGAGTATGTCATCAACGCAGGGTAGGGGGAAGTTGTTTCATATGGTGTTACTGTTGAGTGCCCGGTAGTCGTTTACCCAGCGGGGAGGGACAGCTAAGTCTGGTATCCCACCTTGGTATTTGGGGACACAGAATGAGGGTGAGGCATACTCGGAGGAGGATGGCCGCATGCGCCCAGATTGTAGATGTTCGTCCAGCAGCTTCTTCCAAGATTCCTGGTATTTCTTCGGGGCTGCATATCCTCGGCGGTTGTTGACCTTGGAGGGGTCCTTGAGGCGGATATGGTGAAGGATGTGTTCAGGGACATCAAGGGTATTATCGGGGAGGCGGAGTGGAAAACGGTCAGCATACATGAACTTCATCCTTGTATCCTTCTCCTTGAGCACCTCCTGGAATGCTATGGATTCAATATGGTCTCTGACAGCAGCCATGATGGGCCCAGGGAGGAGGTAACCGGCGAGGGCAGGTGCTCCCGTTTCTTCGAGAGTGGGTGGTTTTTGGACCCGAATTCTCTTCGGAGTAGGTGGAGGAGTGACCCGTGGTGTGCTCCAAGCCAATGGTGAGAGAGGGGGAGGATTTATGAGGTCATAGCCAGAGTGTTTATCAATGGCCGTTCGCTCCTTTGCATCTATCACAATGTGCTCGGATGAAAGAAATGGCATTCCTAGTATCATGGGGAATGGTAGTCCCTTATTTACTTTCATCCTAGTAACCCCCGATTTCCATCTCCCCTGGCCTGATTGTAGCTCTAGTTTCACATACTCCACACAGGTGAGTGGCGAATCGGTCAATGATGACATATTGTTCTCTTTTCGGGGAAGAGGATATCGCCGAAGGCCGAGTTTTTCGCAGAGCTCTAGGCTAATCACTGTGCAGGGGCAACCGATGTCAATTAGTGCTTGGGCAGTGATGGGAAATTCGGTGATGAGGGGACCGGTGACGGATAGGGAAGTGTAGAGATGGGGTACAGTGAAAGGGGCTTCAACAGGGGGAGGAACGTACGAATCAGTTTCGTTGTCCTCGTCAGTCCCTGTAATTGCAGCAGCCGCTGGCGGCGCTGTGAGTGTCACATAGGTGGTGGGGTCCGGCCAGGTGTTGTTGGCCTTCATTGGACAGGTATCACCGGTGTGTCCAGCATTGAATAGTCGGCAATATGTGCAGCTGGCATGGTTGCTGAGAAGGGTCCGCTCGCTGGGGGTCAGAGCAGGAAGATACTTCCGTCCAGCATTTGAGGTATTGCTGGTAGAGGAGGTGGTTGCAGAGCGGTTGCCCATTGGTGGGGGTTCAGTGAGCCGCGAGAGGAGGTCCTTCTTCTCTCCTCGGCGTGTGGCCCGGGCGGCATTGGAGGAATCAATGATCTTCTGGGTACGGGCATCTTCAGCCCGCAGACGGTCATCACGTTCCTTGACCTCAAAGGCCCAGGCAGCGAGGTCGGTGGACAACACAGGTTCAAGGCTGAGGCTGAGTCGCAGATCGGGGTGGAGGTTTGCCTGGAGCTGGACCTTGAGCGCTTCTTTGGTGAGCGTGTGTTTCGGCGAGGAGGTGGAGAGGATGGCATTCAAGTTCTCAATCTCAATTTTCCAGTCAAAAAAGATTCTGTTGCCTTGCGAGGAGAGGATGGTCTCGAGGATGTCGTGTGCCCAGTTTTTTTCAAGTACTAACAGCGAGAGCTCTGCAAGGTACTGGTCAAGTGATAGGGCATCAATACGGGCTTGGTCGGCTTGGTACCATGCAACAAGGCATAGTTCAAACATCCCTTCGGCGACATAGCTGACAATCTCGTTGTCCTTCTTCTCTCCATGCTTCTTGTAGTGTTTACATGCAAGTGTCCAGGACTGCATGATGAGTGGGGTAATTTTTCCGGCGGTGAGCATCGGGCAGTCCTTCATCTTGGTGACCTTGACTTCGGCCAGGGGTTGTGTAGAGTGGGACATGGCAGTTCGGGTGGTGGGCGGTGTAGTGCAGTGGTTAAAAAGGAAGGGAGTGGTAAAAGGGTTGTTGTCGTCCATGGATGAATCAGAGTCGGTGGATGGTGATGGTGGTAGAGATACCGGGCAGTTCAGCTCGCGGTTTCGGGATGTGGTTGGCAGTGTCTGGAGTTCAGTGAGATTTCCTGACTCTTGCAAGCATCTTCTCGTACTCCGGGTGAGTAAGGGAGTGAGGGTAGAGGGTTGCCGAGACAGGGTGAATTCGTCAGACGTTGAAGAACGTTGTTGGTGTCAAAAAAAAAGTGGAAGGCTGCTGGGTTAGGCAGCCTCACTAAGTCGGACAGGTAAGACAGGACCAAGTTATCTTCGTTGCAGAGAAGTGGGGATAAGTAAAGTACAGGGAGAGATAATATATAACTATACCTTCGTTGCAGAGAAGTAGGGATAAGCAGGGCCTATAGCAGATCTGGCCCATATCCTATGGGCCAGCCAATGATGTATTTTGCACCAGTATGATGGGCCAGCCAAGTGGGCCCATAGGCTGGGTATAGACAATGTAGATGGGTGGGCCAATGAGTAGTACTAAATGATTGGATGGGCCCTTCCTCAGTTACCAATTAGAGCTGAATAATGATGGGTGACCAAAACAGGACAAGACCGGCCAATGTCAGGACCGGGCCAATGTCAGGACCAAGCCAATGTCAGAGAGGTTCATGAGGTGGGTCTTCGACATTCAATGACCAATTGACAACCAGCCGGGTAAGACCGGGCCAATGTCAGAACCGGCCAATGTCAGGACCGGGCCAATGTCAGAGAGGTTCATAAGGTTTTCGGGACAAATACCAACACAAATGGGAACCACGGGTGTCTACATTGTATCTGAAAGCGAAAATGATGATGGTCCAGAAACTACAAGCACCATGTATTAGCGCATTCCAACTGTCAACCGATGATCCATCATCACGTTCGGAAGGAGAATTTGTCAGAAAAGACAGGCGGACATTGAGCGATCATTGGCATGCATCGCGTCGAACCCAAGCAAGGTATGAAATGTATGGTATGTTCAGCATGCCATAGCAGCGTACATTACTTTCGGAGGTTATCATATGTACTGTTACCATCAAACAATTCCCCGGGGTACGTTAGCGCCGGGAATCTGAGAGAAGGATATATCAGGCATTGATCGTTCTTGCCTGCTTGGTCCTCAAACAGTATGAAAGCAATGTATAGCATGTCAGACCGGCAGGTAAATCAATCGGCAACTTGTTTATAGCTTGTATGATGAACTAGCAGGACTATTGTGAAATCGATGAATGGTACCTAGTCACCGGTACCGGAGGAGCACAGGATGTGAGACCACTGGACCCAGCAGCGTATCCGCCGTCCTTCTAACAAGAAGCTAGTGATGTAATGGGCATCTGAAACTGCTCTTCTGCAAACGGAATGACACGTCGGCATATGTGACCTTTGAGCTAGTGCCGCAGGATACCAGGATGAAATCAAATGCTAATTAGTAGCGTGGTATATAGCTTCGGTGAGGGACTAGCGAGTGAACCTAGTGCGTATTGGGCCTCGAGGTGTTCTGCAAACGACTTGGTAAACCGGCCTTGATTGCCTTCACCTGGGGCCGAGGACGCCAGCAGCAGCACTTCGGTGCAGGGTATGGCAAACCGGCATCCGGGGGACAAACTGGCATCCAGTGACACACCGGCATCCAGAGACAACCCGGCCTCCAGCGACAGACCGGCAGCCAGCGACAGACCGGCATCCAGTGACAACCCGGCATCCAGTGACAGACCGGCAGCCAGAGGCAACCCGGCATCCAGTGGCAAACCGACATCCAGTGGCAAACCGGCGTACACTGCCCATTCACCAAAGCAACAGGTGTTGGCAGTAACGGGTCGTCCCGGGACCACGACAATCACCCGGGACCGTGCAGGCATGTTCAACCTAGAGGTCAAATGTAGTACTTGTCGGAATAGCACCGATTTACCTTTCCCAAGGATAATATCAAATCATGTAATATGATAGGCATTGAGTATCATGCTAATATTGAAGATAGAAATATATTACAGAAACGAGGCTATAGAATGGAACAGGACGGAACGTAAAGGCTATGTTTTCTTCCCCTCTGCTCTGGTGGATCGATGTAATACCCGCTGAGCTGGAGTTGGGGATGGAGGCGAGGGTGACACTGATGATTCTTGGCTTTGCGATGCCGGCAACGAGGACGAAGGGGGGAGAAGGTCAAATGTGCTTAATGAGGTGAGGGGGCTAAACCCAACTCCACCGGGGTGAGACCCCTCTCGTTCAACTTGGGTGGCTTCAACCGGGGTGGATGGGCTTGGGGGAGTCAGCGGGGTATTCATCGTCACATCGGTTTGAATTTCGACGTCGAGCCGAATTCCTTGCGGCAGGGAGGGCGTCGAAGGCACTTGGACAGCAACAGAGACAGTCAGTATGGAAACATTGTCGAAGATCGTTTGCATACCCTGGGCAAGGCGAACTGGAGATATGGGAGGGGTTGTTTGTACCCCAATCGCAGAACGTGGGATATCCACAATCATCGGCGTATCAGGAAGAGGCGATGTTTGCACCTCGGCCACAACTCGATGATCGGGCGTAAGCCTTGGTCGGATACGCAATGGGGGAAGAGAAGGGACGCGACTAGGACCCAAGCTCTCACCTGTAGTCGAAGGTAAAGGTGGATGGACATTTGGTGGTGTAGAATCCGACCAGCTCCCACTGGATTCGCGCAAGCCATTCACAGCAGCAAAGAGGGCATTGTTTGAGGCCTCCAAGTGCTGTAATCGATGTGTGACAGGTACCGCTTGGGGGGCATTGGTCGGTGAAGGTGCAGATGACGAAGGGCGTGCGTCCAGTCGCTGCAAGGACAGTGACATGCGCTGCAAAGCCTCCAGCATTTGTTGCTGAATGGCCATCGACATTGCAAAGTGCGAATCAATGACGTCCAGTCGGGTCTCCATCTTCACCTGCTGTGACCAATAGTCCATGTACCTACATTATAATATAACCTGGAAATGTCAGCTGTTCACATTATAGTCTCTCTATGCCTGTGCCACCATTGAGCACATTATAATGCCTGCTACTATACATACAATGAGCACATTATAATGCCTACTGCTATATATATACACAATACTACGTTCACCTGCCCAGGTCTTATATAAGCACCTGTTATGGAATTAAAATAGAAATAAACAAAAAAAAAATACTAAATTAGATCTAATCTGGCCCAGTATCCTCCTCAAAATCTTCATACTCCTGATCCAGCTCCACTTCTATTTCCAGAAAGGAGCTACCTATCTCATCGGCTACATCATCCAGATGATCTTTGAGAGCCTCACTTGCCCTTGCTCGAACAGGTGCCCACTTGTCTGCCCATGAACTCATCCTCGTTCTCTCCGTCTCGGCCTGTTCCATAGCATACGCATGCAGCCCTTCGGTTAGCATCTCCAAATCTGCATGACGGCGAGAAGCCTGCATTTCCCACCACAATGCCTTCCATTGACAAAACTCAAGCACTCATCACATCTCTTCTTCCAGCAACATTACCTCCTCCCGCCACCGCTCCGCTCTTGCCCTTGCCTTCACCCATTCCACGCGTATGCAACCATGCATAGCTCCCACCCCACCCTCAACCTCCGCCGCGCTGATGGAGTACCATATCCAGGAAAGCGTCTGGTGACCTTCCCCTACCGCAAGCCTAGCGGTTGAAACTGTTGGTAGCAGCGGCTCCTCATCACCTGGTAACGGCTCTGCTAGCCGTTGCACTCGTGCCTCAGCATCTTTTTCTACTTGCGTTTGGACCCTTTCACTTATCCCTCGAACATCCTCAGGCCGCAGCTCTTTCAGAGTTTCCTCCCAACCCCCAGGCCCCCGAAGCTGCAAAAGTGCCTTGTGCGCAGCCCGATAATGATCGCGTGCAGAATTGATCTTTGCATCAATCTGCTGCAAGAGGCTTTGTGATCGAGTGAAGGACCGCTGGCTGCGCATGCTTCTACTCTTGAATTTGATGGCTAACATTCGAGTACGTAGCTGTCGACGAAGATCTTCCAAAGCGTCAAACGCATGTGCAAAGCGCAGGCGATCTTCAATTTGAGGAATGCCCGACAGGCAGAGCGAGCCCCGAACCAGTGCGTCAAAGGATGATGGGAGGTGGAGGGCCATGAGTTCAGGGCACGAGGTGTCATTGTCAGATGCTGGCAAATTTGCGCGATCCAGGTGCACCTGAAGCCCAGGCATGTATGCTGGTTGTAGCTCTCGGAAGCGCTGGATCCTCTTCAATAAATTTGTTCGCTTTTCCTGCAGTGACGTTTCCTGAGCTGGGGTTTTATTTCTTTTGCTAGCGCCCACCCTGAGAGATATCCTGAGACGTTTTGTTAGCAATGGAAAGCATTAAACAAACTGCTCTCGTACTGTGCATCCTCAATGGCCAACCCTGAGACAACAAAGCTAGCAGGGCTCATATCTGATGGAGCTCCACCTCGTTCAGCCAGCTCATGCTCCTCAGCTGCAAGCTGCCGACGGACTGTGTTCACGCTTACAGCTGCACTCAACCATCAGGCAGGCGGTTTTGAAGCAAAGGCAAGGAGTACTCACATGTATCTGGCAGGGCATATGGGCTTGGCTTTGAATGATCATCCTCCCACTCCCGCACCATTTGTTCCCATTCAACCAGCTTCTGACTGTGCTCCTCACGTAAGCCCTCCGTGAAAAGGTGGAACGCTCGGCGATGAGTGATGGCTTGCGGTATTGCAAGCACCATACGTCGAAGGAGGCTAGACCCTTTAAGTGAACCAAGAGATGGATAACGTTATATTGGCTATAAGGCACTGCTCACCAAGGTCCTTTGTCTTCTTGAAGTTTGAAAAGCCCATGAAATCGTCAAGCGTATCATGGCGAGCACCAGGGCCCATTTGGCTTGTGCTTCCTGCTGCGCCATTCAACCAGGACCAGTTCCTCTCGACACCCTCGCCATCTGTCCGTCCCACCCACTTGGCGTAGTTGAATGAGAAGGGCCCATGGCAGGCGGTGTTGTGTGGTGGAAGATGAAACTTTGGTACCTTGTACCATATCGCTGGTGTTCGAGCAAACTGCAAGCGAGCAGGCATTTCCTCGAGGCGTGCCCAAAAGTTTTTGTACCACTGGCAGGCTATGTCGTAGGAAACTACGAGATAAAGTAGCATGATGCCAGAAATGCTTGAGAGGAATATGTAGTCCATATTCGAATACCTGTTGAGTCTCAGCAACGCCATACCCAACGGTGCCAGTAAATGTACCTCTCGCCCTTCTGAAGATCACCAGTACCGTTAGGTCGAAACATCTCGTGGCGTGCACAGCTGACAGAACCCACTCCAGTAGCACGAAGGCCCTTTGATTTCTTGCTGTTAGCTAGCCAAAGGGCAGCAAACCCAACGCAGTGGCTAACCTGCTGCTCGTCAGTGGTGGGGAGAGCTTTAAACCGCTTGCAAAACATACCTCCTCTTGATCGACATACTTTGATAGGTGGGCAAGGTATTCATCACTTTTTACAAAGTAAGCAAGCCCTGGGCCAAGAGAAGGGTCCGCCGCATTGGATGACCGCATGCGGCCCTTGAGGCGAAAGTTTGCATCTTGCGATAGGATCAGTGAATAGAGCCAGCTACAGCTATGGTCAGCTTCACAAACATCAGAATGCAGCAATAGCTACGTACAACTTCTCTGCCGGCTTGCTTTCCCAACCTTCTGGAAGGTTTACCCCAGGGTGGGGGCAAGCTCGGCATGGAACAGCCAACTCCCCAGGCTTTGTACCTGCAATACCGGAAGGGTCGTGCCCCCGCCCCGCTCGCTTTGTGGACTTGATGTGGCGCCATTCCCGGATGATAAGCATGAAGGCAGATAGGCGGTCCTGCAAAGGCTAAAGGTAAGCTAGGAAAAAGATAAAGGGCCAAAGTTAAAACATACTGGGGGAGGTTGAAGACCAGCTCCATCGGTCAAATAAGTGAGACTTCAATAGAAATCATACCCAGAGAGCTTCCCCTGGAGGTTGAGGGTGTGAAACTGGCGAAGAACGGCGTGGGTTGCACAAGTCTGAGGCTCGAGAGGCGTAGCAGGAAACCAGGCAACGTCTATGAGCTGCTGGAAGGAGGGGTATGCGACGTTGCAGCTGCAGAAGTCGACGTTGACGGGGTGTATGCCGTTTGTGTGAATGACGCAGAACTCCTTGTTTCCTGGCCGTGCAAATGGGCAGGTTTGACCGCGAGGGTGCCCCAGCTGCATTCGAAGACCGAGCTGAGCGAGCGTGGCCTTGTGAAAGCGGCTTCCAGACCAAACCTATGGGCGTTGCGTTGGCGGGCTGCCTTCCAAAGGGGCTGGGTGGGCGGAGGTGCTCACCTCAAGAATATGCAGCGGCTCATCTGCATGAGCTGCTAAAATGCAATCGCGACAATGCATTCGGCCACCAAAGCAATTGCGACACCTATAAGACGGGTTGATTTCCCCACAAACAACACACCCCAACGCCTGAAAAACTCCTCTGCCCTCCAAACACAAGTGCCCATCCAAATAAACCTCGCGATACCTGATCCAGGTCAGCAGGGGATGATCCTAGTCGAACGTCAGCAAGGTAAGCGGGCGATCACGGTGTAACAAGCAGCCCTACCGAATTCTGATACCGCTTTGCCTTGGCTTTCACCCAAATACCTGACACACATGGGGCAGGAACCTCATCTCCATCATTGTCTACCAGAGGCATATCCATGATGTCGTCCATTTCTATCAAGGGCGCAGACGCAGGCACCTCGTTGGCAGGGGATGCATGGCGGTTGATTAGGGTGCGGATGTGCCCACTTTTCGACCCTGTGCTTGCTTTGGTGACGGATTGTGTGCCCTTGTGCATGTAGAGCCCTCGGTTATTTGCTTTCCGAGCAGCAGGCATTGTTCGACAATGGTATGCCGTGCAGCATGCGGTTTACAAAGCATGATCGTGTCGTGCACGTGCTGCTCACGTGTGTTTGTTGACAGGTATGGCCCTCAACCTTTTAGTTCCACTTCCTTCGAAGGGAGCAGCGCGCCCCCTGTAGTATGTGAACAAATGTCAAGCCGTGAGTTTTTCTTTATTCCTTCTCCCTCCTCCCACCTTCAGGGATGGCCGTAAAGCCATTTGCCCTGTGCCTGTGCAGCTTAGTACGTGGGGCCGACCTTGGTGCTACCGAACACGCTCGCAGCCACTGCAGCTTGGGCTGAGCTGCCTCTTGAGCTCCCAACGCGTTTCCAAAACTTCACCTTCGCTACCCTTCTAGCTGCTGCTCAATACATCACTGACCTCGCTTACAACAGGCACTACTCGATCAGGCACTACGTTCTCACCCTACGGTGAACCCATCAAGGCTCATTTCGCATTTCGACTCTGTGACCGCCTCATCGAGGTTGATGCTCAACGACAGACCAAAGAAGACGCCAGCTTTACTTACGATTCCGACAATGACGTCGAGCTTGAAGACCCGCCGCCTACAGACGACCAACTCCAAGGCACCCCTACCACCGAAGGAGACAGGAAGTGCTCGCCCCCCAGCTGGGATGGCCTCTCAAACAAGGAGAGGAAGAGAAGGCTGAAGAAGAGGTCTAAGAGGGCCGGGGACGCAAACCCGAAACGCCCCCACATCAAGGGCATAACGGCGAGGCGGCGCACAGAGGCTGTTCCTCTGAAAACCAACCTGGACCCGGAGGCCCTCCCTGTGGCTTCTTCAGGGTGGGTTGGCTCACGGCCTGCGGAGGTGAAGGAGGAGTACGCCCTAGAGGAGCTCCTCGGCCCCAAGCTCGGCATGAAGCTAGTGGACTGGGACAGACGGTACGTCTATTTCTTGATAAAACCTTGCTTTCTTATCCAAAATTCGCTTCCAGAACCCCTCGCCCCCTCGTCGACTGGGAGAACCGCGTCACCGGCACCCTAACAGGCCAGCCCCGGGAACGTTGGGGCAGGGTTGTCAGCGATGCAACCACAGGCATCAAGGCTGTGCGGTACGAATGCGCGTTCACAGATAAGCAGAATGACCACCGGCAAGGGCATTTCCCTGCTCTAGCAGTGGGCATTTCCTACGGAGGAGGGCGCAAGGTGAGCCACCTTCCTTAAGCTGTAAGGTTAGTGACGAGCGCGAAGCAGGAGCCGCTAAATGTGAAAAATTCGGAATGGAACGCCCAAGCCCTCAGCAAGCTCTGTAGCTCCCCCTCCATCGTGCGCATTGCTGGCTTCCAGTCCAACGTGTTCACCGCCTACGCCCCCAGGGTATATGAGTTTTATTCCTCAAACCTCAACGTGCTCCTCAACCAAAGCCCATTCCTGCGACGGAATTTTCAACGCAGCGTTTTCTCTGCTGTGACCATCAATTTCGGCCCAGTAACTGTCACCAAACCCCACACCGACCCGGGCAACCTGTCGTGGGGCCAGTGCGCCATTACAAGCTTAGGCAAGTTCGATGCCGACCTCGGTGGCCACTTGGTTCTCTGGGATCTCGGGCTTGTCATCCGCTTCCCCCCCAGCTCGACCATACTCATCCCTTCAGCAATTCTTTTGCACTCCAACGTCAAGATACGGGACGGAGAAGAGAGGTACTCCGTCACGCAATATACTGCTGGGGGCCTTCTGCGGTGGGTTTACAACGGGTTTTGCTCGGACAAGGCACTCCTTGGTCGGATGAGAAAGGAGGGAAAAGCGGAGGAGGTGGAAAAGTGGCAGAGTGATCGCGATTCACGGTTTGAGGAGGGGCTTCAAATGTTCAGTAAAATTGAGGATCTCATACAATAGCCTGAGAGTTGACGTCCGTGTAGAGCTTTAAGAGGTTGAATGTAATTCATAAACACGGCGTACCGTTTGCTACTTTACTGCATGTGGCAAGCTTCGAAGCAGTGGAATTTTAGAAAGTTTGAGACTAAGGTCAGTGCCTGGCTACTTGTATTGGGTTTGTGCAAAACTCGGCACAATCGCAAACTCACCCTGGTTCAGAATCACTGAATGTCCTTCAAAGCTGCACTTTTGGGAGGGTTTGGTACCGTCATACCTGTGCTACTGTGTGGTTTGCCCAGGCTTTCATGGCCGGCACCTCCGAGGGAGAGCTATTGCTTGAAGAACCTATACCGTTCAAAACTTTTAGTATCTCCTGTCGCGAACTCATCACATCTGAAATGTTTGAACTAAAACACTTGGTCTTGGGTCAAATTATAATGCCGACCGCACATGCTTATAACCAGCCATTGACGGCTTCCTGCTACCCACCATCAATACACCTCATAGTAGTATGCCTCGGAAGCTTGTCAACTCAGATTTGGACCGAAAGATCATGCAGGGCTACACTCTAGACAAGTACCGAGCAGAGTAAGCTATCCATATAGTTATCAAGGGGGAATCAACTAAATTGATTTAACGTAGAAATAAGGAAGTTTTGAATGAAAAGGCCTGCAATCGAATGCGACGGTAGGTCACGGTGTTGCATGGAGCTTGATAATCCATGATATCAATCTATTTCGTGGGCTGGCTAGACATCGAGAACACGTCAAACATCTTTCACCTGAGGATCAAGAGGCAACAAAAAAACAGCGTTTAGAGGTGGCCGCCGCCTACTGAGAAAGGTACGTTGCCATATGCCAGTGGGAGCCAATATTGTTGTGCTGACTCACTGTAGAAACCGTCAAAAAATTGCAGAACGTGCACAAGATCGACGAGTGGAGTAGGTCGTTCCACCTTATTTGCATGTCAAAATCCTGACAGAACTAAAGGAAATACATTGACCAGTATGGGTATGAAGCCTTCTGTAAAAACTTCAGGGCACACAGGCGTCCGTTGGATGCAAAGGGTTCCAACAGCATGACTCGGGAATAGATAGCATAGCATCTCCATCACACGGTTTCTTTGAAATTCGTAACTCAGTAATTCACAAATTTGAAATCATATTATTAAAGCTCTATCCGAATTGGCAAATCTAAATATTGGCGAGATCAGCAACTAGCTGCGCCAGCTCCTCTGTTTCGCTCTGTTCGTCGTCAGTGCACAGATCGATCACCACCCTTTTACGAGCAGGGCTTTGGACAAGGTGTGCTTTTTTGTCAAACGGCCCGCCCGGAAATGGCTTTGCCAGGATGCTCCCATCATCAAATTGCTGGGTATACTTCAGAAGTGCGGCCTCCCAGGTAGGGTATTTCGACTGACAAGCGCCGCTTACTCTGTCAACTCTGGCCATCACGTCATGCCTGAAAGTGTTTGAATACAAGAGGTGGAGTATGGAAAATCAACACATACCAGTCAAAGAAAATCCCTACCTCCTGGCCCACCATGATAACATAATACCATTTGATGTGGGTCGAGGAGCGTTGAAGGGCGGAAGGGTGTGGAATGAAGGTAGCAACAGAGTTGCTTGGGCGGTGGGCTCCAGCGTGCTTGGGCTCTTGCTTGAAGGGCGGTTGGATGCAGGGAGGTTGGTTGGTTTCAGAGTGAGGAACGAAGTTGGCGGCCTTCTGCTTCTGGGGGGGCTGGAAGAGGGGAGGTACCTTGGCATTGGGGTATGGGGTGGGTTGGACGGCCCTCTTGGTGCGCGTAATCTTTATGCCGTCCGGCTTGTTGATGGTGAGCTCGCATGCTGAATCGGCTGCGTGAGCACCTCCCAATGTAGAGAAATAATATCGTTGTGCATACCTTCTTGGTTTGACCCCTGTTCGATGTGGGGTGATCGATATTGATTCTCTGTTGTAGATAGGGCACCTACAGTGTCGTCTAAATCTTTCAGAGGAGAGGGTGATGGGAGGTCAATATTGGTATCAATCTGTGTCATGATGGTAGAAGCAAAAACAGAGAAGCAAATAAGACTAATGCATACCTGAATAATGGGGTAGTGGCCTGCAAGGGTGCATGAGAGCTGATATTGAGGAGTTCCTGTAGAGGTATTATAATGTGGCCCAACTGCATGCGCATAGCAACACAGCTCTCAATAGTCCAACATGCCCCAAGGCTCGAAAACCCACAGCACTAAGAAAGGAACAGGTAAGTTGGGTCGAAACAGTGATGTCAAAGGGGGTAAGCTTGTCTTTCTGGAGAGCCGCTGGGAGGAGTTTGTGGAGGCGCAGGAAGTTGGTCTTGATGCAGCTGGAAAGTTCTGCACTAAGATAACACGCCTCTGGCTGTTGAAATATGGGTACGACTTAGCGTTCAGTGAGGACAATGAAGGTTGTGACGAACCAGACGAGCATCTGGCCGGTGAGAGGTTGGACTGGTCTGATCTACCAGAGGAAGAGAGGTCGCGTCGAAAAGGCATCTACGACAAAACGCGAGAGGTATGTTGAACTATTAAAAGAATGAATGTCAGAAGCTCACAGATAACCAAGCGCCTTGGGAATTGGTACCGCCATCACTATAAGAAAGTTGCATCGACGTCGGGTAATGGCATCCAGGAAGTCCTACAGTCGATGCAAGCAATGGCAGCTGCAAGCCGCCCAAAAAAGCATGCCGCGGTCAACCTCTACTCTGAGCGCTACTACAAGACCCGTATCAAGGAGAGCTTTGATAAGGCCTGGGCCTCTGCGAGCGCAACTTTACCTAAATCTGCACGCATCCAAATGTGCAAGCAGTTTATCGTTGACAGCTGGGAAAAGGAAACAAAAGAATTCTGTGAGGCACTTGAGAAGGAGACAGCAGATAGATACAAGGCAGAGATGAAGGTGTTCCAAAATGGAACAGCGTGGGCACCACAAACTGCAGATGAGTCAGGGCCTATAGCACATTTGGCCCATGTGCCATGGACCAGCCAATGATGTATTTTGCACCAGTAGGATGGGCCAGCCAATGTGGGCCCATAGTGCTAGATATAGACAATGTAAATGGGTGGGCCAATGCACAGAAAATTGCTACTATTGAATAGGATGGGCCCATCCCCCTAGGTGGTGTCAGTGATGCTCAATTGTCAGGCCAGATAACAGTTGTCAGGCCAGATAGCAAATGTCGGGCCAGATGGCAACTTCGGGCGAGCTAAACATTGTCGGGTCATATGTCAATTCGTCATTGTCAGGCCACATGGCAAGTATCGGACCATATGGCAGCATCGGGCGTGCGAACACTTCTCGGGCCATGTGCTAATATGTCAATGTTGGACCACATGGGAAGTGGCGGGCCACATGGCAACGTCGGGCGAGCTAACAATTCTCGGGCCAC
>QFEU01001924.1:0-34707 GCA_003316345.1 Tricholoma terreum
GCGATGAGTTCACGTTGGCCAGCTGCCTGTGAACGCGAGGAATGACAGAGTGAGCATGACGAGCGAAAGCTGTCTGAGCTTGAATGAACGAACCTCGAGGACCTGGAGATATGATTCGAGAATGACTTGCGTTGCAAGTGGTGGGACAGGGATATTGATCATTTGCAGGAACAGACAGAGATGTGCAAAGAAACATGGTTGCATACCTGAAGAGCAAAGATCGTTGGAGACGAAGGAACCACAGCACAAACCGGAGACTCACTCGAAGGATGTCTGTGAGTACGAGCCATCTTGTAGTCCATTAGCAAACACTTCCAACGTGCTCGTTCGGTCCAGGATGATATTTGATTGCGAAAAATGGAAGGCATGCTCGGCAGATGGTCTGGCATCATTCGATAACGACGAGGCCGAAATGCGGCACCAGACACCCATCAGTCACAGCGACAGCTTTGACTCTCCAGGGTGCCAATGACCTCGTTTTCCCAATCTTCCTCTTCCTTCTCCTTTTCCGCTCGTGAAACCTCCCTCAGGCCCTTCTCCACTGCGGCCAACTCACCCTCCCAGGAACTCCCGCCTAGCCTCGTCATCTCCATCGTTTCCTTCTCCTCGCACATGATACTGATCTGAGCCCATAGGTGGTCTTCCCATGTCCGACAAGGACTACGGATGTCCGAGGTGAGGGCGCAAGTGAAGCATATAGAATACGCTCATGGTCGGGAAGGTTGGCCTATAGGTGTGGATTACGTAAAATCAGGAAAAGGGTGCGGAACGGGGGACAGGAGCGAGGGAAAGCGTACGTTCAGGGCCGCCTGTATGCATGTCAATTTCCACAGCCTCCGCCCAGCCATGTTGCAGCATCTTCGGAGTCCATAGCATCTTCATCACACGGTTCCGTGGCTGTTCTGTCCCGTCAGTAGTTTTATATTTTAAGGCGGAAGGCAATGGAAAGGCAGGGAGTAAAACAACGTACATATTGCTGGCCACGAAAACAACCGCGAGTCCCGAATGCTCGATGCTCTCCACGGCTGATGGGCCTTCCTGCACGAATCAATTGCGTCCTCCAGCCTTCCCGCCGGTACGTAGCCATACAGGGCCTGTACAAGGCTCTTGTCGTAGTTCTGCAGAAATGCACATCAAGACGAAGCTAGTTCCTATCAGAGGAATCAACGGCTGACGGTGTTATCGGGGGCAAGTCCCCTCCCATCACTCCTGTTAACCGCGTCGGGATCCATTTCGTTGACCAGTCCATCCCTATACCCAGAACCCATCCGTAGCGACTGCATCACGCTGTGTTTTGTGAATTTCCAGTACCCTGTGGTTGCTTCTGGACGTTGTGGTGCCGGCGCTGTTTCGTGTAGCCATTCTTGGATGACGACAAGCTCTGAAAGTAGCGGTGAGGCATTCATAATGGCCTGTGCCAATGTTGAGATGGGAGTAAATGGATTTTCAGCGAGAAGCTCTCGCGCAGCCGGTAGAGCTAGTGGATCTGTTTTACGGGCACTGCTGGATGGTGAGGCGAAGATATGAGGAATACGAAGGAAACTTACGGTAAGACTGCCTGCAATAAACCCCATGTGTTTTGCTCCATCCGCAAGAGCTCCAGTTCCTCCTGCGACGTTCGTGCTTCTGGGCTGTCTTCATAAGGGAGTCCGGCATTTTTCAACGTTGACAGGAGATGGTCTTCCAGGTTGACGATGGAGTGGCGTGAGCGATGCGCTGTTCATCTTTGGTTGGGAAGACGGTTGCGGTGAGTAATCCGACTACACAGCCACACCTTTCGTTTTCACGTTGCCAGCCACAGGACTCAGTACTCAGCGGTAAGTACCATTTCTAGGCCCGCTCTGTGCAAAACTGACACATATACACCTTTAGATACCTCCTTCCCTCTTCCAATCATGAATAAAGCATACAAATGTGCCTGCTGCCAACGCCCATCAGTAGTAGTTGTGATAATAGCTGATTTTACAGTCGAAGGTGAATTAGTATGTGATGGCATCCTCTGAGGAGTGAAGACGCACCTTCGCAATAAAGGTTACACAGACGTCCTCATTTTGATCGGCTCAGGTTCCCGAGCCACGTCGTGGGCGAGCTGAGCCGAGCGTGACTACGATGTCGCTATCAGTTTTCTCTGGCTTTCGTTCCTCTTCTCACCTCGATGCTCAACACCTTCCCACTGAAGCTTGTACTTCATCCGATTTTCCTTTCCCACGTTTTCCCTCCACACTCGCAGAGGTATGAGGCTCTTCTTGTGGGGGAGGGTGGCATTTCGTCAGATAAAAACTTGTGAACGAGGTTGCGGAACCCTCACAGGCACATCTTGGTACTCCGTCAGTGTTTCTTCCCTCACCTGTTTCATCCTTTCACTGATCGTTTTCGATCAGACATACCTACTTCCGTCCCGACCTCATCTTCGTATTCGAAATCTTCAAGCGTTGAGCGCAGGCCAAACTCCTACGCACCTCACGCCTAAATCGAAGCTACTGCTCGTTTACATCTTGCAACACTGGTCGGTCGCCGAGCAGGGATTCCAGCTCGAGCTTGAGGCTTACAGAATTAGATCTGGGTATTAGGTAGATGATTAAGGTGCAGTACAGGTCGGAAGGTGGGAAGCTCTCCGAGCGGAGATTTTTTCAATGGACGGCTTGGTGCAGATCCGCTCATTATTCTATCGTCACCTTAGTCGGTATAGACTGGGGTGTGGAACCATCAAGCCTTTCATTCTACAACTCAACTCGTACCCTTACTTCACGAGGTTTGTCATTCACCTTCTGTTTTCCCGATGCTTTTCTCACCTGCACACAGTGAAACGGACAGTGACATCTCGTCGTGTCTTGCCGATAGTACCAGTGTGGAGCAGGGGCTCTTGGTTCGAGAGGCCGTCTACCCATATGACAGGTCAACTTGGGGACATCGCTGCCTATGTTTACGCTCCCCTTCACAGCGCATACGCCGACTAATTGCAGGTTTTCAGACGTCAATGAGGAGATGCTAGCGAAGGAGAGGTGCGTGGTGGAGAGAGTTTGTTTGGGGGGAAGGATTTTGGAACTGCCTATTATGTTTCTTCGTTCAAATTCGCGTTTGTTCCATCATGCATGCCGTCGAACTGATAATGGGAGCATGTCGCAGCTGGCACGCACACCATTCAAGTTCGCCCCATCTTTGCCTACGACTCAGTACAACCTGAACTTCCACCTGAAAGTGCGCCGTCTGCATTACAACCAAAATACGAGTCATATATCCCAAGTCTGCTGCATCTCGCACGAGTTAACCACCCAGATTGTAAAACTCAGTTAACTCTGCTCACTACGAAGTTACGAACGGTGAGGATCACGATTCGCGAGATCAGGCTTTAGATGGCGAGCGGTCGTTATGCCATTCATTGTTTGCGAGAATTCACGAGGTGCGTTCAGCTGCAACGATTCTCTCCGATGGTCATCATTTTCGTGTTAGATTCTGCTGTTCTATATGGGTCGGCCTGACACGCATCCAGGTGGGCAGTTCTCTGAGACGATTGTACATGCCGCATCTTGGAGGGAAGTAGTGGATACTGGATTAGCCAACGTTTGCCCGCCTAGCATTCGCATAAGGTATGTAACACAGTCAACGATAGTGACAATTTTCAACTGACACTTATGCAGGGCTCATCCGTCATAGTCAAGCCCAGGACATCTATCGCAGGCACCCTTTCTCTGCCGCTCATGCTATTTTCCAGCAAGTGCACTTCCTCCCTCAACCTTCGACTCTCAAAAATTGCGATCGATACCGGCAGACCCCAAGTTCCTACCCTCGGATTCAGCCCCAGCCCCAGGTTCCCACTCCCTGTCACTCTCAGGTACTCCTCTGTAGCCCCACAACCCCACACCACCTCGGCACTCTCGGCTCGCCACCCATCCAAATGGTGTTACTATAATGGTATTACCCATTGCGCCCGTTCTCTTTTAATGAAGGTCTGTTGTATGGTCTCATTCGCATCACATACAGCAATTTAGAGCTCAAATATCCTGCACCTTATACAGCAGCCGATGCTCTCGTGGCGACTGCGCACACCTCGATGATTCGATGTTCCTGAAATTGAATCTCCTTGTGCGACATCTAAGTTCCCGGCAAATTCTGAGGTTCCACGCCAGGGATGTCTCTCTTCCCTGCTCCCGATCATCAGGTTCATTCTTTCCAAAGGCGTGCTGTCCTTTTTGGCAAGTGGAAACTCGGATAACGATTGATAAAATGTTCTTACCACGTATAGTATAGTTACGTGGACGCCCTAGTCTAATATTTCTCGGACGACCAGCGGCGATCAAAGAAACACGCAGCGGATCTGACTGAGTCAGAAACCCCGTATTGGACGGTGGACCCAGATGCTTATCAGGATTAGCATCAATGATATGGTGGTGGAGCTGATTTGAATGGCGATCAATATCCTCCCCTTCAATCTTCCAGCCATCAACACTAAAACTCTGGTATGACGCAACAGCCCCATGGTATGTGTAAGATAACACTCGCCAAAGGGTTGTTCCACTTCAGCATGCCCATGTCGAACACTATCACTCTATATGATTTTCCTTCTACCCTCGGAACACCTTGGAATGTTAGCACCTGGAAGACGAGGTGAGTTTCGTCGCATGATCCTTCTACCTGGACTTGACGGTGATCGGTCTCATAGATATTCGCTAAACTATAAAAGTATTCCATTCAAGACGGAGTGGGTTGAATTTCCGGACGTCGAGGCCCTATGCAAGCGAATCGGCGCTCCGCCGACGATCACAATGAAAGATGGGACACAGATGTACACACTTCCCGTCATATACGACCCATCTACGGGAGCAGCCGTCTCCGATTCTCCACGTATCGCCGAATACCTCGACGAAACGTACCCCAACACGCCAAAGCTATTCCCCCCCGGGACACGCGCTCTGCAGTATGCCTTCATGGACGCGCATGTCAGTGTTCTGTCCGGATCCCTCTGGCAATTCGCAATGCCCGCGACCAACGCAATCTTGAACCCGAGGAGTGAGGAATACTACAGACGAACAAGGGAGGCGTTTCTTTTCGGAGGGAGGAAGTTAGAGGACGTTGTACCGAAGGGAGAGGAAAGGGAGGTGGAGTGGGCAAAGGTGAGGGAGGAACACTCAAGGTTTGATGGATGGCTTCAGAGAGGGGAGGGACCGTATCTCTTGGGGACTACGATCTGCTTCTCTGATTTTGTGCTCGCGGCGTTTATCATGTGGTTCAAGAAAATCTGGGGTGAGGACAGCGTAGAGTGGATGGATATAAAGATTTGGGACCAAGGAAGGTGGGTACTCCTTCTTGAAAGGATGGAAAAATATCAAACTAGCGACGCTTGACCACTGTATTGGTCTTAGCTACACTTCCCCAGTACCGCCGCTTCAGACGTGATTTGTACGTGTTTTAGCGCGACTGCTGTGTCTTGTCGCTTTGTTCTCGGGATACTTTATTACAATTCTCCAATATCGCCGTCTCACAAATGCGCATTCTTCACCCTTCATCTAATAGAGAGTGTGGCTCGTCGTTACATGAATAGACCCTTGGGGTCGGCGGAATAACTTTTTACAGTGCGACTAATACGCTGAATCGTCGCTGATGTCGCTTGACCAGTGTTCGAGCCTGAGTTATAGGGTCGAGGCAATCATAACGATTCTCTTTTTCTGCAACGAAGGAACACACATGGAGGTGCCCATCGCTGACAGGATAAAGATGACCACCATCAACGCCCTGCAAAAATAAAAAACTCAAAATTGGAGCCCATGGAAACGACAGGGAAACCGTAACACTCTGGAGCAGGGACTTTCTTAGAGGCAGACAGATATTTGTCCGGGCCCATGACTGCCAAAAAAAAAATGAACATTGACAACATCGAGATTAATCCCAATCAAGTTGAGACCAATCATAAAGAGATATGTAAGTACTCGCAAGAAAAATAGCGATCGGCAGGCTGGCGGAGTATCTGGTATACTACCAGGTATAGCGTCATCTGCGACCTGCGTGGGCAATAATAGTGCTGACAGAAGGATTAATTGGGGCGGTTTAGGATATCGAATCGATGAATGCTAAGCGCCAGGGAGTCAGAGGCGGATTCGTTTACCTGATTAGCCGCAGAAGTGATTACTACGAGTTGTAAGAGCCAGAGAAGTAAGGGAATTTGTGCATGTGACTTGGGCTCCATTTTGGAGTGTGTGAGAGGACTCAGGGGCAAGGTTCACGTTGGTAGGGAAATATTTGACAAGCCAGGTAAGTAGGAATGGGTAGTGGTACGGTACTGGAAGGGTACTTAGGCCATCAGTAAACCCTGATTTTTCTCACAGATTTTGATCGGGAGCATAGACAACCAAAGATTGTCATAGGGACTACTTACCTCGATTGTGTAGTGCCACACAGTTCTGCACAGATCATCTAGTGCAGCAGCATACAGTGCTGAGGGTTCTGTATAATAACACATACATATGCTTATGAGTAGGCATTTGAATTCCATATTTACGTTACCACCCGTGATGGCATGGATGACTAGTGCCGATCTTCTCAACGAAATGATTGCCCTATCACCAACATCATCATCACTTCGAACGGCAAAAAATTTCAGATGCACTGCATCGAAGTACTCTCCTGTGGAAGAGCAGATGGCATCATGTTATTCTGAACTGGTTACATGGCGAGGTTGGCCGCGCAAATCTGGAACCCCTACTACGCGTAGTGATTGATCTCGCTTCAAGATCTTATTCTTATATGGGAGGGTCATGGATATCGTGCGTTTTCGCCGGTTTCTCTTAGCGCTACCAATGTTAATATCCGAGTCTGATCGGCATGATAGGTTGGGTTCGTTCGGGATCCTGAGTCCGCAAGCTCGAAGGTCTCACTGGGTCGTTCGCGGGAAAGCGTCGATGCTGAGGAGTTCAGAAGTAAAGCTTCTAAGCCTAAACATCACCGACCCACCTACCCCCCGTTGCCCTGACGCGCTGGACATTTGCGTTCCCAGCTCTCTCTGTTTGGGGCTGGTGACACAGTACGTGAATCGATCACCTCATTGTCCACCATTGCTGATACGGATTCCATAGCCTTACGCTATGACACCTTCTCAAGGTGCGGGTGTGGGTGCCGGCCGAACCAATCGAGGTAGACTTCCTGTACTGACTCTTTGCAAACACTTCGTTTACCTCGTGCATAGAACGCCCTATTTCTAGCCGCCCTTCTATCTAATCACCACGTGCGCTAATCAGACTTCTATTATCGAAGGAAAAGCTCGACGAGGCCGTCATACCTTTGTCAATGAGTGCGTCACCACCGGTGCCGGGAGGTCCAGAAGACGTCAAGGAACACTTTATGAGTTTCCGGACTTGGGTGGCGAGGGGAGGGTGATAATCTAGAGCAGATCGTGAGGATTCCCCAGGTACTGATTGGATGGATATGGGGGTGGGACATTGAGGGACAGTTGTAGAACGTTCTAAAATTGTCATAAGGTGAGGTGGGTATTGTTTAATAGACGTTGATTGCCCCTACGTACTGATACTAATACCAGCGAAGCATGTAAAGCACTTTCCATAAAAAGGTTTTCGAGACGTGATCATCACTTTGTTCCACGCTAGAATTTTTGAGTTATTCCGTAGGTGTCACTGCGGAACTTTCATCGGGAGCAATATAGAGTATCCATGTTGGCCCTCGAGCACGATCATCCTCAGGCTGTCATTCCATCTCGATCCACTGTTCAATATAATGACACATCGGCACGAATTGAACTGTGTACTGTGTCCTACTGCAGTACGGCCGAACAATTTTGCGCAATCGGTATTAGCAACGTTGGGCGGATCAGTCCACATGCCAAGTGCATATGGTCATGAAGTTCGAAGCCATCTCCAGCGTCCAACAGACTAACCCTGAACGACAGGGTCAAGACTCAAGTTGAAGACATTGCTTAAAACCTGCGTGGTGAGCCACGAATGATGATGCTCCCGCAACTCTATATTCCTTTCTCAGTTGCAGCAGTACCATGCATCAAATGTTGACTGCCGCTCCCTGTTTTCAGGCCCTGTTCTTCTTCCTTACCTTCACCCTCGTTTTATCCATTCCCATCCCGAAGGACGTTGCCCCGACCCATCGCACTACTTCCGCCAGTGCTGCCTATGCTAGGCTAAAGCGACTGGACGAGGACATCACTGCCGTTCTTCCTCAAATTGGTTCGTACCGTCCCTCAAACTAGCTCTGTGGCACCAACATCTCTGAATAAACAGGCATCATCTCCGGTGGTGCGGACGCAGATCCCAAATACGTCGTCTATTCCCTTACCTCTGCCATCAATTCTGCTCAGTCTCGTGCCCATAACCCTATCTCATTCACCTCTGGAGCGCCATCGAAGAAAGACATAACACAGCTCGCAAACGTGGTCATCTCAGTACGCTGTCTGCCATCTCTATCTGATGATGAGCGTTCACGTTTTATTCTCCTAACCATTAAGAAAGTTTGGAAGGCCTATCAAGGATTACCTACAGCCGAGATCACCAATTTCTCTTCCCGTTTCGCGCGGGTTCATCCGTCCGATGGAGGGATGAGAAATGAGGTGCAGCAATCGATTGGTTCGAGAGATTGGGCGCAGCTGATCCCGAGGCAGCTCTGGACCATGTACGTTCACCCCATGCCCATCTCCGATACTTGTACTGACAGTTGATTACCAATTAAAGAATAATCACAGTCATGAGCTTACTCGGCGACGAACCCAGGGCTTAGCACAGGTTGAAGTTTTTGTCGGTCTGTACATGTACGCGGTAACTTTGTGTATTACTATTAACGAATCCACCGGCGCTCTGTTTACATTCGCAAGTCTACAGACACTGCCGTATCCCAATGTATGAACTGTTAGCATTTGGATGATTACACACCTTGAGAACAAGGCAACAAGGCGTAGCAGCATCGCTAACTATTTCACCTCACCTCTGTCACTGACATGTCCGCATGTACAGATACAGAATCCCTTCAAGGAGGTTGCAAACTCATCAGCGACGGGACATGTGTATCGCAGGATAAATTGAAACTTATAAGCGTGGAAGGTTCAACTTGTGACAAAGTGGCGTACAGAAGTTCGAGTTGAGGTTATTCATAATCGTAAGGATTGTCCGTCATTTCCACGTCTGGACTCCATCCACTCCCACCTTCACCCTGTACATCGGCACATTTCTGAAGGCGAAAATTGTTAATAATGTCCCGTTCAGATGATTTTCGCTCTCACCTTATCATTTTTTGCACTCGGACCCGCCTTCACGCGTTTATTGGCCACCTTCTCCCTCATCTTTTCCTCCAAGTCCGGATTTTGCTTGATCAAGTCAACAAGGACTTTGTGAAGGTGAGATCTCGGCAATTCTACCATCCTATCGACAAGCTCCTTCTGCGATTTGGTGATACGAGCCGCGGGTAGTGATGGCTGCGTAGGAGTAGAGTTGGGCAGACTGGGCCGAGAAACTGGGACAGCGTTGGTGGGAGTGGCGTGCTCGTTTCTCTGATCCATCTTCCGCTTCTTCGAAGGTAGATTCCCCTCATCAGAAGCGCCGCTGATACGCAAATACCCTTCCATCAAGCTCCTTTCGATCCGCAGGATGTTAAGCGGTACAGGAAGTTTCGATTTCTGATTTAGAGCTTCGAGCAATGCTGCCTTGGCGGGCCCCTTGGTCTTTAAATACTTGAGCCCATAATGCTTGAGTTGGGCAACGTAAAAATGGGTAGGTTTGTCCTTTTGTGGAGCTGGACTAGACGTGGCATCCCCGACAAGCAATGCCTTTAGAGATTTGGGATCTTCCCGAGGATGGCGATTGCCTTCGACTTTAACCCAAAAGCTCGTTCCATCGTGAAAGAATCCGTCTCTAGATACCGGTTGAGCCATAAGACTTGGATGACTCAGAGACGTGCCCGTGGCACGCACAGACCACGCAATGTGATTGATTAGCACATCTGATCAGCTGATTGAAGTGATTGTCATTTGCAGTTCTATACCGCGATGTGTTCCCGCTTCCTTATCTATAGCGACTCACAAATAAGAGGAGTGCGTGTGCAAGAAATCTTCGGAATTACAAGGTTCGGCGATGACGGAAGATAAACTGAAAGATATAACTGGGAAAGTAGGTGTGAACAACAGATTTTTTCTACTAGTGACCTTCGTACATACTTGGAAGCGGGATCGAAGTTGAAATATCATTCATGCACCAGTCCTCAATCCATCCTCGAAAGAATGATGCCACCTATGGCACTGCCAATCTGCTAAAACCAATCCCAGCCATGCTCGCTCCCAACCGTCGTGAGGCGTTCTTCGACTACGCGGATAGTAATTTAATCAATGCGTATATCTCACAAGAAAGGAATTGTGAACTCACGCGCAAGTACAGGATCAGAGCACAGACTAGCCGCATCCGCTTCGGAACCACTTTTCGCCATCGGTTTGAGTCCGAGTTTGAAGAAAGTCCTGGAAGGATACTCGATCCACGTTGAACAGTCCTACTAAGAGCATCGGGGCAACTGGGGGTTCCTCCTTCAGCCCACATCGGTAGTGCTAACCATCGGCGGCAACGATCATCTTCCGACTCCCACTACAAGTCCGATGTATCTCGTAGGGACACTGACCGAAACGCCGTGAAACTGGCCTAGAGCCATCGATTGGGGAGGAGGTTGACAAAGTTCTCCCGTCCTGGCTTCGATGTAATCAGATTCACTCTTTCCTCAGGGCTCATGACCAGCGAAGTCGAATCCTGAAGAAAGTGGGTCGTAACCTTCCTCCCCTGGTGCGGAGTTGGACGTGAGGGTTTTGAGGGCGGAGACAGAAGTATGATCCTTGGTAATGTTGCGGATATGAGTATCGAGGCGGGCCCTGACGAGATTAGGTTGTAACCTTGCCCTGGTAGACGAAGTCAGAGGAACATGAGAGCGGGGAAACGGATGAAGGATCCTCGGTAATGACATGCATGTGGGCATCGAGGCGGACGAGGTATATAACGGCTAGGGCCAGACATAGAAGTGTAGACTCGTACAGCGGATGAAAGGATAACGAAGCCGGGTGATTGAAGGTGGCGAGCTGGTCCTGAGTCGGACAAGGCTGGAGTTGTAGGGATAAGGGAAGAATCTTTTGGCATGAAGTGCTTGTCTACCAACGCCAGCGACTTCATATGTGCACACTATCTCCCGCACTCCGACTTCGGTTCTCCCCATGTGTATAGCTCCTGGGCTGCGAGTGTTGCTTATGCTTTGAAGAGAGGGAGAGCGGGACGGTGTCGTGAATGTGATGTGAACCCCAGAGGAGCGGGAGGCGAAAGTAGGAAGAGGCCAGCCTAGGTGGCTGATGGTTTGACTGAATAATGCGAGGATGTGAGTTCGCGTCGTGACAATCAGTTTTAGACATACCTGACCTGAGTGCAACATTCTGTACGGCCTAATTTTTGAGCTATGTACAAGTATGGAAACCGGCTGTTCCAGCCAATAACCATCGGTGGTGAATTGCCCTTATCTATTCCATCCAGCAAATCCTATACCAGCGTTCAAATTGATACGACGACATTGTGCTCTGGAGAATCCGGTGCGGATCACGTACAAGACTCGCAAGTCCGAGTACGGGAGTAATTGCGACCAGTCCAGATGAGAGCCATATAGCTAACTCAGACTTGTGTGTCTATAGAGCCAGAAAGTCGTGGTGGGAATGCAACGATAACTATTTCTCACGGCTTCGATGGTTTGGCATCAATGCATCACCGGTGATGCATTGATGCCAAACCGTTTTCATGTTATTAGTAAGTAAAAGTGGAGAACTGACCTGGAACTGACATGCCAGCATAGAACTCGTCGCCTATGATCTTGGAGGTGCTACCTCTACCTCTACCACAGGCGCCCCTGCCGAATTTAAGCTGTCGGAGACTTCTCTCTCCACTTGGCGTACACTGCGCCGGAGGGAGACCGTGGGTCGTAATAATTTGCAGTGACCAAACACCTCGAGCTGCATGACGAAGCCGAAGTTTGGACAGACTTCTGCCGTCGAGTGGACTTCTTTGTAGGATACAAATAAGGGGTGCAACTCACTCTCCTATATCGCGTATCGCGGCTGAGTGGCCCATTTTCCTCGTTTTCATCAATGCGCAAGGTTGGTAATTGGCTCAACCTAAGCGGCTAATGGACCATAACACTACATGATACTCATAATACACAGCAACGACCGTCGGGCTTCTAGAAATCTCCACAGCGCAATGACCCAAGATCCTACCGCCTTGCTGCAGGGCATCCCCTATGAATCGACATGCCCGTCTTAAGTGGGCGAGCATGTCGGCGTAGTCGATAGGAATGGTTCGATGTTTGGCCCCAGTCGAAGGGAATTCCTCGCACACAGACAAAATATGTGTTATTCCCAACTCCTTGCGCAGCTCAGGGGACCGAGCTCCAGTGATGCTAGAAGTGCGCCGTGGATCGCCAGCGATGAAATAGGATGTGGTGCTTACTTTCCAATGAAGATTTGGCCTCTAACAATCTCGTCTGCGTTGGGCTCACCGAACTGGCGAATGTGTAGTCCATCCATATCGACTGGAAGCAATAGGTGTCGCTTGGCGAGTAGCGTTGAGGTACATGCTCTCCCTTTCACTCCCATTAACGACACCCCCACGTCCAGGGAAGTGGATATGATCTCCACATCATTGGAATCGCTGTCAGCGAGCACGAGCAAGACCCAATGTGTAATGTTGGTGAGTCTTCCTCATCTCACAGGCTGTAAAGCACTTCATTCCCTCTCATTCACTGCACCGAGGGTAGTGCGTAAACTCTGCTGCCTCTGATGACGAAGATCTACATTCATCGGCGTCTTGGTCCTCTACCTCCTCTCAACCTCCTCTCCCTCTCTTATCCTCATCTGGAGTGACCTCCATCACCTGTGGTTGTCCTTTCCACGCGTTCTGCCCTAGCTTCGAGTATAACCACTTCCTTACGTGCTGTTGCGCCCGGTTCTCATTACTAAGCGCCGCACGCCCAGCCGTCTGCTTCGCGCAATGCCACACCTGCCAATTCAGGGAAGGGTCGGGAAGATAGAGGCAAGGAGAGGCCGAAATGGGGAACAGCACGCAAATGCATTGTCGTGTGCGTCCCTTTATTTCGCTGAAATAGACCTCTACTAACCCTACAGGGGTTTATTCTACGTCCACAGACCCTTCTTCGCCTGCTCCACCGCTCACGGCTGCCCCAAACGTTGCCAGCTCAGCGTCTGGTGTACCTGTGTCCGTGGATGTGCATACTCCTTCCCGCCAAAACACTGGGCGATGAGCGGAATCCATGGGGCCTTTCCGCATCGTTGGCAGCATCACTTGATCCAAATTAAGTTGTACGGTTGACGTAATTGAATTTCTTTCCTGCCACGGATATCACTCGATTATCCGGCGCCGTTTACACAAAACGTGAGCAACAGAATGGATTGAAAGCTCAGAAGTGTACAGTTAATCGAAAAGCAATAGTTGAACTGGACAGAAAGACTTGTCCGAAACGAATTGAGAGGGAAGAATAGTCTAAATGATGAGAAAAATGTCTACGGTTATGTTCAAAGATTGTTGGCAGGAGTCGGATATCGAGGCCTTCGACTCGAAGAAAAGAATAGTCCCCTAGCCTTAATACACTCCCCGAACAAGCTATAAGTCATAACATGGTTAAAGCTGATCCTGCGTTAGGGAATCGTATCGTGGGCAGAGATTATCCCAAGCAACTGTGATGGCGTCGTTAGACGAGTAAATTCATATACAAAATGCCAAACGCTCACCAGGTACAGGGACTTCTGCCGGGATGTTATCAAAATCTTCGACGAAGACGATAGCCATTCCACTGATAATATGTTGAGTGTCCATGTCTAAGGGCGTGAAAACCAAACACATACAGCTCAAGATGCCAATCAATGTGACTATGTGTTGATTCAGCGCTTCTATTCCCGATCAATATTGCCAGGGAGACGTACCAGTGCAAAAACCAAGGCCCTGCATTGTCGGTCACGAAGCGTATAGTTGTATTCGAGTCGTCAAATCCGGTTTCTACCGTATCACGGCGTACGGGGTTCGCAAAGTTATATACGGCACTGTTCGCACTTCGTATGACTGAGAAGGCGTGCTGGGCGTGGCCGAGGTCACTTCAACATATTCCAAGAAAAGTACATTGCAACATACACCATGAAGATGGAAAGGGTGCTTTATTAATTTCATTCAGCCGCGATTGAGCGAGAGAGATTATCGGAGAAAACTCACAGGACCTCCCAGGGCGAAGGGGAGACCGGGTATGTTAATCTCGATAACTTTGTTCGGTGGCAAAGGGTAAATACTTCCAGGTGGAAGCAGGTCTTGGGCTGACTGAGCTCCACTTAGGATCTGAAGGAGAACTGGCACAGTGGGTGGCACAAACGTGGCGCCATTTAATGTGAAACCAAAAATGTTGAAATCGAAGTCAAGCAAGATAGTCAGAACGACGTCCGCTGCGCCAACCTGTGGCGGGCCAGGCGCCGCGGGGTTAGTCAGAGCATGCAAATCGGGTTCCTTCAAGGGCTGGACACTCGGTGTCTGTGAAGTCGTCGGATCGGTAGATGGGGCTCCATTGTATCGCAAGATGGCAGAGTTCCGTCCACCGTCGAAGCCAGGCAAACCCCGCGCATCGGGATTTGCACGTATCCAGTAGTTTCCGACGGGTTGGTTGGCTTGGAGTATGGCCGAGTATCGCTGCCCAGCGAATATCTGAAAGGAGTCAACAACCAACGGAGCGGTGTTTTCGCCATCGGCTTCGATGATAGTCAGATTATGGCCATCGATAGAAAACGTCCAGAAAGGATCGCAAGACATGGCAATGATGCGGAAACGATATCGCTTGCCACTCTGTACCCCGACCACCGCGAGAGGCACTGCGGGACCGTCTGGATAGCGGCCTTTACCATTTATTAGTGTCGCCTGGGATACTGGGATGCTGGGCGCATCGCGTGCGGGGACGTGATACCTGTGGATCTTGAGCTTCCATCCACGACTAACAAGAAGATGATACAGACCAGTCCGCTAATGTCAAGATAGTTGTCTCTGAACAATGACAGATTACTCATAGCACTAAGGATACATTACAGAAGGACATACCGTTATCATAGTCATATAAACTCCCGTGCGGATCGGCAGGGTCATACAGAATGAAGGCACCCCGAAGTCCATCACAGTATTGCGTAGCTTTACGAATGTCAGCGCAAAGACATTTGAAAGATGCGTAGCTTACACAAATGAGAGTGATACCAGAAGGTGCCGGCTTGGTCAGCCGTCTGGAAATCATAGAGAAATGAGTCGTTTGCGGCGATAGGACATTGTGTAACAAAAGCCGGGCCGTCAGCCCAGTTCGAGTGTTGTTGCTGATAGATCCCATGCCAGTGCTATTCAAGATGATAAATACGAACGCCAACGACAAAATACTTTACGGCGTACGATGCTTGTACTACGCAACATTGTAGCATCCGTTAGATGATTAATGACATTTATCTGGAATCGGTCTCCTTTGTTGCCTCGAATGACAGGCCCGGGGAAAATTCCTCCCGCCAGGACAGCGCTAAATTCAGGTTGGTGAATTTGGGTAGTAACTGAAGTAGAAATAAGCGCACGATCTGTTGAACCCATCGGGGCTGATCACCATATTGCTGATAACTAGGTCTGCGGTGGGCCCAATTGCGGCATTGGTTGTTCGCAGTAGCACCAGAAGGAATACATACAGAAGGCGAACTGTTCTAAACATGTTAGCCGGTAAAGAAAATGGATGTTAGGCAAAAATGGCTCTAATTTAAAGCCATGACGATGATAAGAATCGATAGGCAGGGCTTGATGGCAGCGTTCCTTGAAACGAAACGAAACCTCGTCAGTTACAAGATGGACGGCAGACCGAGGACTTATGGTGACCGGGTGACGATTGTAGTGCTTATGTGAGATATGAAAGGGGTAAATTACTTAGCGCACTTGCTGAAATCGCTGAACCGCTGTACCCTTGGGAAATGTTTATAATGCCTCGTCCGGATAATGCGGATCTGCCAAAGTTTCTGTCATCGAAGTGACAAAATTCCTGGCATGGGCACTCATGGCATCAAATCCGAAGCTCCAGAGCGCACACACCAAGAGCCCTTGCATCACAAAACGAGGATCACAATGATAGGGCCGCCAGGAAAGACCCTAAGATCTTTTTCAGTTCTATGAGCAACTGAAAGTGAAGACATGGAAGGCTGGAGATGTGGCGCTACCCAGTACCATTTAGAACGCGAGCACTCCCGGGCCTGGACCAGTGTGAGGACCTGCGTCCTGAGATGTCCTCGCTCTAATGACGCGAGGTCAGCGCTGTCAGCATGTTGCATCAGGGATTCCTGTGCCTGGTTGCAGATAATCAGACTTGGAGGAGCCGTGGTGTGAACCAATGTGCGAGCCTTATCAATAAGTATCATATGTGTCGCATCGCAGACAATTCAACACACCTTGCCGCTTGAGATCATTCCAACGCGTAACTCTATAGTAAGCAAATGCCAGGGTTAAGATGAGTGACAACTGTACTCGGGATCGGGATACGAGGTATGTATATGATTTCTCAGGTTGCACCAGAGACACTGTGGATACTCTGGCAAGCAGGAGGAAGCTTCCTAACATTGACAAATACAAATATTTGCGTAGCCATGACAACTTGCGTTATTCCGGATTCAGACTGATTCCGAATTCCCTCCCATGGAAGCAACTGCTGTGAATACTGACGAGACTCCTCCGACAATCACCAATCTCTCTTATGCATCTGCAGTGCTTTCATTGCTGGCGCATACCTGCTCCGGCTATAACATTGAACGTCGTCTAGATTATCCCTACAATATCGTCCTTGATCCCATTTCCTTGTACCCTGGTCCATTTCGTTCTTGCTGCTTCGCACAAGTTCGCAGGGACGTCATTCTCATCCGCGGAAATTGGCAAACTCTAAAGCTCTTTCAATAAAAAATATCATCTCGACCGCTGTTCTCTCAGGGTCCCGGTTCATCGCTATGCGCATACACATTTGCATGAGCCGCGTGTCGGGAATGACAGGTACCGGTGCGCCTACTATGGCTCTAGCGAAGAGTTTTGGCATGGCAGAGTCGATCGTCCTTGCTGCTATCACCTGAGAGGCTTGTAGGATTCGATTTTTGTAACCGACCGGAAATCGCTGGGTATTTGGGAGGTGCGCGCGACGCACCTATTATACTTGGAAAATACTGATAATCCCTTGATGCATAGCCCTGTTCTGCTCGGGTTTGGATTATATTACCCCAGCCTCATTTTGTGTGTACCTGATTCCCAACTCCTGACTTTTCGCAAGCGATGTAACTTAGAATCATTTTCCACAACATATGTATTTATTCTCCAGTACGATAAGATTTCACTCAGTTCGCTATTCTTTCATACACAGTTCTATACAAGAGATGTTATAAACCATAGTCGAGAGGTCTACCATCTAACATGATGTGAGTTAGGTATGTAGTCGGGTGTGAGTGTAGGTACGCAGTAATCGATGTCGCTAACCCCAGCTCTGGTACAGAGTTGGACATGAATTTATGTTTGTTTTTCGACAGGAACAACCATTGCCTCCACTTGCACGATGCATGTCAGCTTCGGTGTAGCTTCGGTATATCCTTAGCATTTTCTGTCAAGGCAAGGGATTGCAGTGCCAAATATATGTCCGTTCAAGCGTTCAGTCGTGCGCCTCATCGTCGTGGACGACGAGTCCATCTGCGGTTAAACTGCACGGTCAGTTTTCTTCGCAACATTGAGTTTCATATTTGATTGATTTCTTAAAGGTGATGATCGCTAATCTTACTGACACGGAATTTGGCTGTCAAAGAGGCTTTATACGAATGATGGCCGAGTAGTTTACTGTGGGGCTTGTATGGGATGCCGCGAGGCGCTCGCTGTTCATTAACTCTACGATTCACAACCACTACGCGCCACCCATCGTTCTTGGTAAGAATCTGTGCTTCCCCACCTTCACAGGGAATATGTTGATTTTCCGTTTGAAGTCTCCACCGTGGACAACGGCTTTCTATTGTACAAAGGTGCGTCCTATCAACAACGAGCGTGCCACTGCGGGGGGAGGATATGGCACACAATGCAGTTTCGGTCTATATCACCCATTGTCACGCAGGTCCTATCCCGGTCAATCACTTGTTCCTAAAATCTCTTCAAATATGATATCTCCGATGTTCTGTCGTCCACTGCATCAGCGTCAACAAGGTGAGCTTCACCTAAACAGGTCAACAATGTTAGCGAGGTATTATCGTACGGCGGTCCACCCTATGATACGAAATAGTATGAATGGGCCTCTGTATCTGCTATAATCTGGGCCAGCTTTCGATGTGGAGAGGTAGACGTGAAGCGTTAGTCATAAGGATATTGTGATGTCATCAACTTAAGTTGGCACCTTCCACTCGATAAGACATAAATGCATGACCCACCACGTCGAAGTATGCAAGTGCCCCTTGCTGCAATCGCAGGAATAAGAAACGACAGATGGCGTGCTTCTTGACGGTTAGCGGCCCACTTGTGCCTCCCCTCCAATGCTAACTAACGACGTCCCTAGCAATGCGCTCAATGCCCAATCACCCTCCCCTCCGAGTTCAAGGAGATGTCAGTCAATGTTCACCACCACCCCAACTTACTTGTTGGCGGCCCGCATCTCTCGACAGCCTGCATGAGGAGCGCTATTGGGCTGGTTTTGAGGAATCTCTGACTTCTCAAGGCAGGTGGCATCAGCGATGCACGGGAGGTTGGATGAGGTATAGAAGGAATGAGACGAACGGGGGAGGAAATACATTGAGGCTTGAGGTGCGAGTTCTTCCTTCCCCTGAACTGCGCTGAACCAGCTCAACCGTCTAGGTGCACAAACCAACACTCTGCTACCTCCGTTCACCATCGCCTGCGGTAACAACCAAAGTTACCGTTGCGAACACCTTCAATCCTCGTGAAGCAACAACCTACCGACGCCACACCGGAAAATGAACCACAACCACTCGCCTCCGCGTTCCTCCGTGGTCTCCATCATCATAAGGTTTCAAAAACTCTGCCAGTCGTACTGCAATGTGTTCCACCAGCTCCAACACTGCACATGGTCGTTAACGTAGCCCCAAGAACATCGTCCCTGCAATGCCCGCCTCCGCAACCACCAACACCAACGCCTACGTCCCAGCTATCTGTAGCAGGCGCAAAACTTTCTCGGCATTGAACGCCCAACGATTGATGGCACCGAGGACCGGTCGGGGGTGAATGGACACATACTTACAGTAACAAAATCGGTTATCATTAGAAAGTCGGGGAGTGACGGGCTCGTGGTGTTTTCTTGTTATACTAGAACTGAGGTTGTGGGTTGGAAAATGATCGAAAGGTACAAGATCGTACCTGGACTTATGGTTGATGAACTTGGAACTGGCGACCGGCGAGCAAACCTGAGAGACCTCAAACATCCAACGGGGGAAAAATTCGCTGTGCATCAGGCAAAATCTTCCAAGTTAGCGGGTCTACTTCGTCGAGCCGATGCGATGGGGAAGGTTGTCGCGCCACATATGGATGATCCTGAGAGAGATTTCAGGAGTAAGGTCGACGGGAAGAGGAGTGAGTCAGAGTTGCAGACCTTATCCGAAGTTGAAGTAATGGAACGCAATGTCGGGCCATGTTACGATTGTTATCGACGAGACGTAGTTCAACACTGGTGTCTAACTCCTTTACGTAGCCTGAAGAACCAGAATGTGGCTTTTGAGGAGCATTCTAAAACGAAATTGATTTTCGACCAGGGAAACATTCCTACAGGCTTCGAGTGTGGAAGTCTCTAGGCATATCGAACGTACGAACTGAAACTTTTTCTCAGAATAGCAACACAAGAAACAAAGCAACGTACCTCTATCAGATCTACTCCCCACTACCAGACCTGCCAGCCACCAACTCAATGCGAAAAAGTTCATGTCTTCCAAAATGAACCACACCAGAATCAGAAAACAAAGCAATGCAATGAAGACGAGACGAGATGGCGAGGCGATGGCGAAAATACAAGCAGCTGGATATGAATCTCGACTTGGGAGAAAGGATCTCGGAGGATTGTATTAGTAATACGGGCTCTTTGCTGGAGACCACGGGTGTGACGAAGTAGGTTCTAAACGAAGGAAAGAAGAATTAGTACGATGACAAAGTTAGAAATGGACATGCGTGGATACTTGCGCCTTCAAATATGGTTTCACATCCACGTTCAAGCTCTTCGCATCCTTAGCCTCCCTGAATCGCTAAAAACTTCACGAGAGATAAAAGTAGTAGTGAAAGCCTTCAAACTCCGACATCCTCCTATTCTCATGTCGCACAAACCAACCGCCCCTTTCATTCCTCGCCGTCCATCCTACATCGCTTCTACACCACTTACTATCCATTATCCTGGACTCCATCGTTCCTAATGTCAGAGGACAAAACTTACAGCATTTGGTGCCTTATCGATGGCGAATCGCAGCCATTTACCACTCTTGCAAAAGTCGATGACAACGTCGACGAGTTGAAGAGGGCAATCAAGTTGGAGAATGGAAGTCTTCGTGAGGTTGGAATCTCGGATCTAAAACTCTACAAAGTATGTTCTACAGGCCAACACACACATCGAGCTAACCCTCTCCGTAAGCTTAACTCTCCCATGCTCGTTCAACCCGTGGTGGATCTTGCCAATCGCATTCAGGTCCCAATCACCGATTTCGCCGTCGCATTGGAAGAGCCAACGCTCAAAATGTCGGCTATCTTCGCCCAATGCCCGTCTAAGGAGCACCTTTACATTATCGTAAAGTGATCAACTGGTGAGTGCGAAATAGACCATGGTTTCTGCATACAAACCCTCATGAAATCATCTGTTTTTTCCGTTCTGCCCACTTCGGCTGCCTTTTAACCCTTTGCTGTACCATCTCACTGTTGAATCGTTCATTCCATGACCTGCCAATGTCGTTCCGCCATCTCCGTGCCCTCACCTTACCAAATTTCTCTTCCCACATTATCCTTGAACAAATGCGGTGGCCCCTCCTCGCTGGCTCTTATACACCACTCGCCGAACGCTTGCACGATGGACACCAGACCTTTCAAACGATCCCGCTTGTCTCCATCGTATCCTTCTGCTCCGTGTAAGCCCGGTCAAATTTCGCCCTCTCATTGCTCACAGAGTCCTCAGTGAATGCCTCTCCGCGAAAGAATACAGTCGCAGCACTGTACGAACGACTTAAGCGATATGCTTTCATCCAGGTATTATTATAACGTCGAATATTTCTGAAATACTTTCTTATGTCACGAAGGTCCGTGGGACTCCCGCGAGCGGCAAGACTGTGCTCGCCCAATTACTGGCGGACCATATCTCCCGGCAAGACCCCGATGTACACATCATTTGGGTTTACGGATGGCCACTGAGAGAGGTAAAAGAAAGTGGCAACTATCGCTCGTACCTTAAACAGCAAGGCTGGCTAGAAGGTGAGAAAACGGTGTTCATCTTTGACGAAGCGCAACTTTCATACGAGGATCCACAACTCTGGGGCGAGTTTTTCAGATCCATGCATGACCACGGGGAACGTCGCGCCATCGTCTTTGGTAGCTATGGCAGTCCAGCGTCGCATATCGACATAAAGGGGACCCCGATGGTCATCCCTGATCCCCAGCGGGTCACATTACGTCACGTTGAACACGAGGATGGCCTTTCACCAGCTGGACTCCTCTTCACCCGAATTGAGTTTAACGATCTAGTCATCAAGCACTATCCTTCCTCAAAGTTTTGTTTTCATGAGTCCTTTTTTGATGCACTTTTTGATGTTACCAATGGACACGTGGGGGCGATCCGTGATTTCATAGGAATAATTATCGCCGACGATGTAAGTCCCTTTGCGTTTACAGGAGTGACTGCCTAACATCAGGCTTCAGTCATATCGTAAACTCAAGCAAGCTGCCAGTGGGCTTTACACTTGGGATTCATTTCTGGCCGAAGTCAGCCCACGAGACTTGCTGCGGAAGCTTGAGAATTCCGCTAGCATTTTTATTTTTATTTGTTTTTTATTTTTATTTTTATTATTCCCATTTATTCTCCTTTCCACGAAAAATCGAATCGTTGACTGAACGATTCGATGAAGCCTGTATGTGACTGTGTAAGGACTCAGACAGATATGGATGAGAACATCCTCTCACTGGTAGGATTCAACTGGGTAGAGTAGCGAAGCTATAAAAGAGTACCAGATGAATCCTGCAGGGTGAGAATCTAAATGAGTGTGGTCGGAAGGGAATTGCGAGTGCTCTTACGATGCGAGTAAACGTTATTGAGATGGGCGGAGCCTTCAAATAACAATACCGAAAAGGTAAGAAGCTGATGGCAATATGCAGCGCGAAGCGCTTACCTGTGTTGCTTGCGACGGAGATGGGAGTTGGGAAGCAACACAGAGACCCCTAGTCGCACTTCAACTGTCTTATACCCTGGCATCTGCTAGCCCCTAGCACCAAGGCATGGACCATGCAAAAAGGGGGGGCGAGCGGAGCTCTGTGCGGATAGCAGGGCTAGTCGCATGATCTTGAGGTGGCGCAGAGGCCTACGAAAAGGCTCCTTACCCTCGGAACCCGCCTTTATGACGACCATATGTGAGAGACTAAATATGTACTGTAGCGTGTCTCGTTAATCTATCCTCCTGTTTGTGTTTTTACTTTGACAACTGCTTGGAGTGAGCCCAGAGGGTCCTCGAAGTGCCATTGGCGCTGAAATAAGTGGTGCTGAGCCTGAATGTAAAGTAGGGTTGCTCTCCGTGTCGATCATCTATCCTCTCTCTCCTCCACCTCCATCCTCTTCTCTTAGTTCTGGTAGTTCTCCAAAGGTGTTGTGTAGCCACCCTGTCTCTGTGACATATTTGAACAGTGCCCATAGGGATTTCAGGGATGTGAGGATCTTCGTGATGTTGATGTCTCTTTTTCCGATGCTGTTTCGCAGGGTTTGTCTAGCTGCTTGGTGTGCTGGGCAGTGGAGGATGAAGTGTTGTATTGTTTCCTCGCTCTGTTGGCATGCTGGGCAGATTGGTGAGTTTATTTTTCTGATACAATATAGGTGCTTAGCTAATGGCGCATGTCCCGTTCTTAGTTGTGCGAGGATGCTGGCCAGCTTTCTTGGCAGCTTCGTGACGAGGTTGATGTATCTGTTGGATGGGGTTGTGGGATCTGTCTTCATCATCTTGCTGTAGCGTTTCGAAGTTTTCCATCCTTTTTGCGCGTGTTGTTTGAGTGTTTTGTTGTGCACCCACTTGACAGCAGATTTGCTGTGTGGCAGTGTTCTTCTCAGTAGTTTTGGCAGTTTGTGTTTGTCACTGCTTCCTTCCGTTACCGCTTTCTTTGCCTCCTCATCTGCTCATTCGTTTCCTTCTACTCCTTTGTGTCCCGGGACCCATTTGACGGTGATTTTTATGCCCATGTGTTTTTTCCATATTGCGGCGATGCTTTTGTGTAGTTTGTCGAATATGTAATGCCCTGGATTTGGTTTCATTAGTTGTGTGGCTGTAATAGAGGCATGGTTGTCAATGTAGATGTTTGCCGGCCGTATGTTCCACTCATTGGAAATAAGTCTAGCGCCCAGTATGGCGCCTATGCCCTCCCCCTCATATACTGTGTGCCGTCGTTGTGATCCGAGTTGGTGTCTAAGCTTGGTTTTGAGGTTTCCGTTTCTGTATAAAACTGCTGCTGCTCCTATTTTTCCTTCCATTCCTGAGCCATTGGTGAAGACTTTTACATCTGGTTTGTCATTTTGTATAGTTTCTATTGCTTTATCAGTATCCGTTATGACCTCTGTATTCAGGCCCGGTTTCCATCCTGTGTCAAAGCATACAGCTTTGATCGTTTCAATTTTTTGCGGTTGTATACTGTATCTGTGCATCAAGTCGTGTAACGGGGTTGGGTGTCGTTTGACTAGTCTGCTTGCAGCATTCGCTACTGGCTTGTGTAAGGGGTGAGAGCCTGGAAGGGTTGCAAGACGTATGGCTGCACGGTGTCAGTGTTTTTCCACAAGTAGGTGGAACGGGAGTAGGTTTGCCATTACTTCCAATACATCTGTAGCAGTTGTTTTCATTGCTCCCGTTATCATTAGGGCGGCCCATCTCTGAATTGATGTCAGTTTGTTGATTGCGGCTTGGTTTGTACATTCATATTTTGTCCTTTTGCCTGTGTTCTGCTAAGGGGTGAGGAAAATGTCAGCTGCATATAGCATTCAGGGGACTGCAATGGATAGGTATAGTTGCCGCATGTATTTTGCGTTTATTCCGCATGACGTGCATGCTAATCTTCCGAATTGAATGAGCCAGTCTTGACCTCTGGCAAGGGCGGTTGCGCACTGGGCTTTCCAGTTCAGTCTGTTGTCCACTATAACGCCCAGGAAGCATGCCGTGTCTTTTGATTGTATACGTTTGTCACCCAGCACTAGAGTTTGTTGTGGTATTGGGATTCTTTCTCTTGAGTTGATTGGGTTTGGGATCCGTTTCCTCGCTGCGTCGAGTAGTTGAAACTTTTTGATGCCAAATTCGCAGTTATGTGTTTTGGCCCATTTGAAAACTCCCCCTGTGCGATTCATGATGTTATGCAGCTTCTCGTGGGTTTCGTTGAAGTTCTTGCCACAGACTATGATTACAGCGTTGTCAACAAAGAGCAGAATCCACTCGCCTGCCTTGAGGACTGGAATTTTTAGTACATCAGCATTGTAAATGAGGTATGAAACACCCGAGTATGGGTCTCCCTGGTCAAGCCCATTTAGTACTTCGAAGGCTTCTGTCTGGTAGTCATCAAAGAGTATTGTTGTTCGTTTATTCTCCAGGTGTCTGTTCATCCACTCCGTGTACTCCTTTGGGATTCCCCATTTTCTCATGTTGTGTATGAGCCGGTCGATATCTATGCTGGGAAAGGCATCTTTCACATCAAGGAAGAGGACTGACGCAACCTGACCTTTACGCCATGCATCTTTGATTGTTTTTGTTAGTAGGTGTATTGAGTCCATTGTGGTACATTCTGGCCTTGCTCCGAAGTGGTTGGCAGGGAAGATGTCGTATTTTTCACACATTGTGGTCATGTCTTCTGCTTGACAACTGTTGAGAAGCCTGGCCATGCCGTCTGACAGTACAATTGGGCGCCATGCTGATGGGGATGTATAGTCCGGTTTTCCGGGTTTTTTGAGGATTAGGGTTTCAGTGCATGCCCATTCCTGTGGGTAATACTTTAGTGTGTTAGGGGTGCGAAAAAGCGGGCTGAGGAACAGAACGAGTTCCTCTCTGGCATGTATCAAGACTGAGTTTGGTATTGATTCCTTTTTGCTGGCCTTGTAGGGTTTCATCTTTTTGATTGCGCGGTGAACCTGCTCGTCCGTGATGTTTTTGAAGTTCCAGCGTGGCAGTGGGTATTGGTAGTCTTGCGGTATGGGGGTTAAGTCTGGGTTTGGAGGTGGGAAAAAGGTCTCATAAAATAGTTGGCCTTTGCTCCTGTTGTCTACCGCTTCTCTGGTTACATGCTTTGTTGTTGGGTCTTTGACTTGTAGTGTCAGGATTTTTGCTTTTCCTGCATCAGTTGCCGGTGCGGTAGCTAATCTGCTTGCCTGCCAGACACTTGCTTCATCTAATCCCTCCAGCCATTCCACCCAGTGTTCTGCTTTTGCTGTTCAAATCATTTCCGAGTAGCGGTTTCGTTGTTGTCGGTATTTCTCATGGATGGGGTGTTGGGGGTTTGCTCGGTGATACTTTGATTTTCCGCCGAGCCATTGCATTGCCTTTTTTTTGTTGGCCAGCTCTGTCGTCCACCACCTTTTGGAGTACGGGCTTGGTTTTGTTAGTTTGACGTGCTTTTCTATTGCTCCTCGGATCACTTGGTTTAAGTTGTTCAGTGCCGTGTTGAAGTCCTGGATGCTTTCAATCTCTGTGGGTGGAGGGATGTTAGCAAGATTTTCTTTTAGAGATTTGACCAACTCAGTCCAGTCCGTTAGCCTGAAATTTCGCCTGGGTTCCCAAGCCACTCTGGTTGCATGTATGTCGAGCTGTGTGATGATCGGGTAGTGATCTGTTTTGACTGGGCATGTGGCATCGTCTGTCTTGCATCTGATGATTGCGTTCATGAGGTCCTCTGTGCAAAATACGTTGTCTACCCTAGTGTGGTTCCCCGTGCTGTGCACCTGAAGTGTTGGTATGAACGGCAGTAACGCCATCTTCATGCTGTGACGCGCTAGTAAGTTTAATAGAGGCTGAGTTAGATCCAGGTTTTCGCATGTGAATAGGTGCGCATTTCTAGCTTCATCCCATAGCGGGTGGTGTCGGTTAAAGTCTCCCATCCACATTGTATGTACAGGTCCGGGTGTGTGTTGTTGTCTATTTTGGTCTCATATGAATGCTGAAATATGTGTTAGCGCATTGTTGTTGTCACCATCGTTATACACATTGATGATTTGTAACGTACCAAAATTTCCCGTAATTTCCATTGCTGTGATGTCTGGGTGTTGGAAATGTACTTGTTTCCATGTATCTGTCAAAAGGTTAGTGTTGACAAGTATGACTGATCTAGTCTTATCTGGGTATTCTTGGTGGGTATTCAGGTATACTGTGATCCATTGGTGGTTAGCTCTCGTTTTACCTCTGTGGTCGATGTAAGGTTCTTGTATGATACAGATATCGTAATCGTCCCGTCTTAAACTTTGTAGTAGGTCTAGCTGGCTAGTTAGTGATTTGTTGATGTTTTGTTGACGTATTTGAATTGGTTGCTGTGTTTCGTCTTGGTTGTGGTTTTCAGACATACTTGAGGGGTGTGTGGTCTCTTCTCTGTGTTATTTCATTTGGTCTTGGTCCTGGTCCCTCTTCATTGGGGTCACGATCTCCCCAGGGCGTGTCATGATACACTGTGTTATTACCTGGTCTCCCTTGCCTTTGTTGCGAATTTTCTATGTATTCATCTAATGTTCTTTGGACTGGCCTTGTAGGCCATTCGTTGCTTGTTGCTCTTTCATTAGTTCCTGTTCGTGTGTCTCTGTACGTACCTTGCATTCGATCCTGGGGGTTGGGCCTGCCTTGTTGCCTTCGTGTTGTCTGCCAATCTTCCATAAAGCGCTGTTGGTGATGCCAGTTTGTTAGTTCTGCGCGTTGGTTGTTGTTATGTTGTTGTGTTGGCCGCGCTCTGTCTGGGTATGCTTCTGGCTGATTCAGTAGCTTCCATGTTAGTGGGGCTGATGTTGGGAAGAATTTATACTTATTTTCAGGTATGCGTTCTTGTATCTTTCGACATTGTACTTTGAAGGCAGCGCACTCTCTGTCCGCTGCTCCGTGACCCATAGCTTCGTTACCTGTGCAGTCAGCGCATCAATATAAGGCTGTGTTGTTGACTGTGCACTGCGCTGTGCGGTGCAGCTCCCCACATCTTGCACATGTGTCCTCTGTGGCTTTACAGTCTGACATGTAGTGACCATATTTTTGGCACTTTAGGCATCTTTTTGGCTCGGTTAGCATTTTGCATATGTTAGTATGTTTACCTTCTATGATCATGCCTGTAGTGATGGCTGTGTTAGCATCCTCGCGATCCGTAAACCCGAAGATGATGTGAGCCACTCTTTGGTTGCCTGTGCGCAGGTGTGGCAGCTTGATATACTTTGAGTGTGCAATTGAGTCTAATCCTACAAAGTTGTCTTGCTCTATTTTTGCATGCGCGAAGCTGGATCCAGCATCAAATGTGACTGGAACGAATTCAGCTATTACGTAGTGCAGTTTGTTGTGTATGTTGGAGGTGCCCCCATATTTTTCCATGAAAGCCTTCTGTACCTCTGGTGCCCGTAGCCAGGTGGCTGCATCTTTAGAGTTTAGTTGGTATAGAACATTACCATTTCGCAGTTTTTTCGCTCCTATGAATGATGTGTGGCGAGGCTTGTCCATGCCAGACATTCCCATGAGGTCCAGCGCGGTGTTTGCTTTGACGACTAGGTGTTTTTCTGTCAGGCTGTCAAGCGCATTGTCAGTGGCATCTTTGTCTTTCTGAATCAGGATCTGCTTATCCGTGGTATGGCCCCTCGTTATGACTTCTGCATGGTCTGCGTGTGCTTCTTGTTGTGTGACTGCTGCATAGGTCATCGGTTGGGGATGGAATATCTGATCCGTTATCGCTTTGTTTGTTGATTCTGTTGTTTTTTCTGTGAGTTCTTGTGTTGCTTGAGTCAGTTGTTCTGTATTTTCTTGAAGTCCATCTTTAACTTCGTCTATCTTGTCAGTCATTGTTTTTGTGGCCGTGGTTACATGTTCGATGGTGTCTCGCATGTTCTCCACACCTAAGGTGAAGTTTTCTATGTGCTCTTGTATTTGATTCTTGACCATTTCGGTTACCTCATCAGCGATTTTCTGTGCGCTTGCATTGGCTAGTAGGAAAGCAACTGCTCTGATACCATCTGTTAGTTGTTTTTGTCCTCTTGTAGCCGCGCTTCTGATCTGTAGTAAAACGTAAGCTAGAGTTTGCACATCTATTGGATTACTGGGTATTAGGTATTGTTTCGCTGTTAGGAAATCAATAGCTTGTGCTTTTGATCGTACATCCGTGTTTTGGCCTTCCGCTTCTTCGAGTTCATTTTGTGATCTTGTGGTCATGTTGGTTCTTTGCCTGGTCGTTGGGGCTGCGATTCCAGGAGATTGTGGCATGTTTCTAGTTAGACTATGGGAGGGTATGTAGGCAGTATATTGACGCTATTCTATCCTTAGAGTTGCCCTCCTTCTCTGTTTCCCTGGTATTCAGACCATGGGAAGTTTTGAGATGGTGGCAGTACTAGATCAAGGAACGTTCCCACTAGCATTTTTGGAAGGGGGTTACCATTAAATAAGGAACTTCAGGCCCCAACCACCACCTGCATTTTCTCTACTATCCTTTGTAGGAATGTTGTAATTAAAGCAGACTTCAAGACTCAAGATGAGAAAAACGCACTTAAGTTGTGTTATCACAATGGATGGCTCCACGTAGACAAGCTTGGGATCATGAACTTACCAGACGACGTCGGGTACTACTTCCCATCATCACTCCACCGCTGGTATGTGGAGTAGAAGCTGTCAGATAGCATTCCCCCAACCCAATTCCAAACTAACAATCTTCTGGACTTCATGATTGACATCATCCACCTCTTCTCCCCTAATCATCTCTCGGCTGAACGAAGAATAGGTCCCAGTGGTATTCAGCGACTACCTGAAGCACAGTATCAAGATGAACTCTATTGCTGCTGCCATGCTCTTTTGGGGGGGTCACTGGTTACCTTCCCTGAATTTGGAACTGCAAAAGGACGTGTAGACTTTTATATTCCTGCCAAAAGTTGGGGGATAGAACTTTTACGTGATGGTAATCAGTTGGAAAAGCATTGTGGTTGGTTTTCCACCACAGGATCATATAGGACAACACTCCCTCTATCTGATTACATCATTGTTGACTGTCGCACTACACGCCCAAAGGATAAACATCAATGTGAGCAGGCTTGCTCTTTGGTTGTTGCTCCACTAATACAACTGTGTGCACTACTTAGATTTGTCAAAATTGTACCATGCTGTGTTCGAGGACAACTTCCAGAATGTATCTATTCTGGATAACAGGGGCCATCCAGTTAATGGTGGGAAATTCCGACTCTCAGCATCATGAAAGATCTGGAGAGTTATGTTCATAGTTGAATTCAGCTTCCTAAAGAATACTCTTTAGTCATGTAAGGTACAATAGAATCAGACATATGGTTCCATTAATAATAATGGCATCTGTATCACATTCACTATGGACCTCAGGGGGTAGGAACCCCCCCCCCTAATTCAACCATTTAAGAGAGGAAAAATATGAGTTTAGAGTATGAATTTCACAACAATTAACATTGAAAAGCAGATGAATTTCCACTATTCCATGGTGGAAATTCATCCCTTAAATGGATGAAGAAATAATGGTTTTCATCCAGATAAAGGATGTATAATATGCCTCTGAAGAGAGTGAATGTCATACAAAAGCTTCAACAAAATCATACCTGAATTTAGCCTATTTCAAACCCCTGTAAGATATGAATTTGAAAGTTATTTTTCATTCATTAAGCATAGTAATTTTATCAAGTCATTAACCAAGACTTTTCATCTGTTAAGCAGCTAGTTTTTATATGATATCAAGATATGAAATCTTCACAAATTTTAGATAATAAACACTAGGAAAACCATCCCACATTTCATACATTTAAATAGTGTAAAATGATATATTTACAGTATAGTTTTCAGAAAAAGCAAAGAAAACCCCTGCCCTGTTGTCCCATCCCTGTCATTGTCATCCCCATCCCCATCCCCATCCCCCCATTCCATGTGAGCAGGTGCTCACAGTGGCAGCCATTATTGTGTCTGTAGCCCATTGTTCTGTTGTGTCCCTTGTTCAGCATGGCAGTCAAGGTTGCCATGGTGCAGCTGCAGTGATGCGGTGCCACATCCTATTGTTTGCTTGCCCCTGCCCCCATCCCTGCCCCCACCCCTGTTGTCCTCATCCTCATTGTTCCACTCCCTCACTCCATGAGCAGAGGCTCATGGCAGTGGGGGTGGGTGGGTTGCTATTATTATCATAAGTAGCACCTAAAATGTAACAAGAAATGAAGTTAGAGAAGGAACAAAAAAAGGGATGTCCCTATTCCCTGTTTGTCATTCCATTGTCCCTCATCATTGGCTGCTAGCACCCATGATCCAGTTTGTGAGCAGTGGCTCATGGGGCTGGGGATGGGTGCTGGATTGGGTACTGGGTTGTTCTCTGTTGTTAGGCTTGCAGGCTCACAGCTGTGGCAGGGGTTGGGAGGTGCCTGTCATTGTTTCATCATATGACCCTGGTGTACCTGCCATCCACCCAATGAGCAGTTGCTCATCAGCATGGCAGTGTGTGCTCTGTTGTCTGTCAATTGTTGCAGCCATGAGATCCTAGAGCCATTCCTCAGTGGGGCCCTGGTGCTTGTTTCTCATTGTGGTGGGACCCTGGTGCTCATTCCTCACTGTCCATTGGTGCCCACTGTCATCCACTTGCCCTACCCAACCTGCAAGCAGATGCCTGCAGCAATAGGAATGGGTGGTGAGATGTGGTGTGCATATGGGGGTTTGAGCATGTCAGTGTGATGTGGCACGCATACAGGTGTTTGGGCATGTCAGTGTGAGGTGTGTGAACAGGGGTTGTTGGGTACTTACCTAATGGGTATCCCCCCCAGTCTCTCAGCATCCCTCTGTACCCTTCTAGCCCATGTTGACAGCCTCACATTCTGTTTGAATAGGGAGGAGGGGGTTTTGGTGGCTGTGGGTGTGCATTGTGTATCCTTTGTCATTTCCGATTGTCACCAGTAGAGTACAACCTAAAAATAAATAGAATATAATTAGTCAATTGCTCAAAACAAAACAAAAACAAAAAACTTATCCATGGCCCAAATAACAGTTGCAGGTCCACATTCCATCCAGTTGGCTTGTTTGAAGGTGGTGGTGATGGTGGAGAGGGTGTGGGAACCGTTGCAGCAGGTGTGCATGCAGTAAGGCATGACACAGGTATGGGTAACACCATGACAAAGTGGTCACAGGTCAGCTTCACGACGCGAATTAGATAGGCCCGGGTATGGTTTTGGATTGGCCACACCTGAGCAATACTGCATCCATATCCACAGGTTTATGTGTATTGTACAGGTATTATATACATTCATTATTTTATATATTTACTCTTTGAAATCCCTAACTCACTTGGTTGTTGAAATGCACAAAGTCATGATCCACGTTCTTTGTTTATGCATCTTGTGAGAAGTTTGTTTATCACTCAAGGATGCGAACAACCTCCTAGCATTGCCACTTCTAGCTTCCCAGCCCTCATGGGGTCGCTCAATCCTGACCAAGTTGATGGGAAAAAGCAATTCATTGAGATCTGGCTGGGACATTTAAAGGTAGGCTGAATTTCTTTTTTTCTCCTCCTCATACTAATGTCTACAAAGTCTTTAGTGAAGTTGTCATGCTCTTCACTCTGGTCGACATTATCAACATCCTCTATATCCAGCACAGTCTGATCTGGTGCTAAGGCGGCCAAGCACAGTGTCAAATGTGTCAAGAAAGGTGCCAGCATGATCATCTGGCCTTTCAAGCGCAGCAAACACGCTTTATTGAATGTTTCAACTCCAGCTGTCAGTGATGTCGAGGATGGCCCTGCAGTTGATGAGGAGCAAGGCAGTGTCAAGTCCTACACATTGTCAGAGGTTATTGAGGTTGATTCTGATTCTGAGGAGCTGAACAATCTTGAGAATCTTGAGAAGGAACTTGGTGTGCATTCTTTTCATCTGTTTCTCACTATTTCACTTATTTCTATTATCAGCGGCAGCACAGAAAACTTGGAGGTCCCCTGTCTACTCATTCTTCAAAAGCGATGTAATGATTGAGGTACATCAAGGCCGTGTTGCTCACTTCTTTACCTGCTCTGCAAAGCAATGCAGGAATTCGACAGGAGGGGTCAGACATTATCAAGACAAGGCTGACAAGTTGTTGACTGCCAACCTCTGGCATCATGCAGCTTGCTGCTGGGGTGAAGATGCTATCAACGAGGCTATAAAGGGAGCAGCTGATGTCAGCCAAAGTGGTAATATCTTTAGTAGTTTTGCTCAGCAAGGACAAAATTCCATCATGTACTCTCACTGTGCACACTCTACCCCTGAGTTTCGGTGAGCACAATTCTTGTGATACTTTTATTTGGCTCACATTTACCAGTGCCAACATTTCAAAGTGGGTCACTGAAAGCAATTGCCCTGCAACAGTCATCTCTGATCCTGAGCTCATCAACCTCCTCACCACTGGACATCCCCACCTTAAAGTTCTGTCTCCAAACACTGTTCAATGTGATGTCAAGGCAGCTTACAAGGGGTGCTGTCAACATATAACTAAACTCCTTCAAGAACACCCAGGATGTGTCCATTTTGCTACCAATGCATGGACATCAACCAATCACCATGTGTTCGTCGCTTGGACAGTCCACCTTGAGTACAATGGGGCAATGTTGGCCTTCTTGTTGGATATCATCGAGGTACCTGAGTCTCATACCGGGGTGGCTTTGGCAAAGGCCTTTTAGCAAATGCTTGAGACGTTTGGGCTTCAGGACCAGGTGTGTTCATAGCCTGACATTATGCTTCTGAGCTTATCATCTGTACAGATCCTTGCCATGAATGCCAACAATGCAACATCAAACGACACTCAAGGGGAAACTCTTGCTGAAATGCTGAACTCTTTTGAACTGGAGAACCACGTCTGCTGCTTCAACCACACTCTCCAACTCTCAGCAAAAACCCTTCTCTGTTCCTTCAATGCTGGATTAGGCAAGACAAGTGAAGATGGCGACAACAACAACATAGATGATCTCTTGAACCTTGGCATGGATGATGAAGATGAGAATGAGGACAAGGACAAGGATAATGAAGATGAGGATGAAGATCTCCCAGGTGTTCCCAACATTGATGACATTGATGATGGCATTGATGAACTGGACATACTGAATGCAGACAAATGTGAAGGCATTATAGCAGATACAGCTGCTGTTTGCAAAACAGTATCCAAGCTGTGCCATCTTGCCTTCGCTATTGTACAATCAACAACTATTACCCTCCTAGCTTGGCACCACTATTGCAAAGAACTCAAGCTCAAGTCATGCATCCTCCCTTGCGATGTCGTTACTTGTTGGAACTCTACATATTACATGCTCAGCTTTGCTATTAAATACCGCAGTGCTATTGATGCTATGACAGCTGACAAATCCCTGAAGCTTTGGAACTATGAGCTGGAAACAGAAGAGTGGGAGATTGCTGAGGATCTCATGGTGATCTTGCTTGTACATATTTGTATCATAAATCTTATCAACTCACATGCTAACCCCCTCCACAGCAATACAAGAATGCAATACTCTTTTTCTCGCAAGACTCTACCAGTGTTGCTGCAGTCATTCCTGCTATGGACTGGATCACTAGTCAGCTCAACTACCAGACTTGGAAAGCCTACCACCCATCCCTTGCAGCAGCCATGAAACTTGCATGCCAGTAAATGGACCATTACTACTCACTCACCAACTCCTCTAACATATACCGTATCGCCATGGTCTTACATCCAGGCATGAAGCTTGAGTACTTTCACAATCAAAAGTGGGAGGACGAATAGATTGCTGAAGCAGAACACCTGGTCTGAAAGGAATATGCTGCAAAATATGAGAAGATAGCTGAGGAGTTGAATGAGAAGTTGAATGACATGCTGAAGAAGAAATTACCTACAAAGATCAATGATGGCTTCATGTCTTTCGGAAACCTTTCAGTGATGACCTCTCCATGTCCAAACGAAATCCAGGAATATCTGAGCCATGCTGTTGAAAACATTACAGATCCCTTGAAGTGGTGGGTGGAGAATAAGTATGTCTATCCAAAGCTTCACCACATGGCCCTGGACTACCTGAGTATCCCTGCTACATCCACCTCTGTTGAACGAGTATTTTTGCAAGGCCACCATCTGCTTCCATTTTCTCATAACTCCCTCTTGCCCTCCTCAATTCATGCATTCCTCTGCTTTGGATCATGGTCTTGTTGTGGTCTTGTTGGTCTGGATGTAGTGTTGCCACTGGCTAGGCCGATGTTTTTTGAAAAATGAACCATATCTTAGCAAATAAAATAGATAAAATTACCAACATATTT